>APFE030707987.1:0-11056 GCA_000404065.3 Pinus taeda
TAACAACAGTAAGGGGGCTACACTAATAACAATGTGGGAATACACTTCTATGATAGGGACCTAACGTTTTCCCTTCCAAAGTGATGGGAAGACTAGTGAGAATACCATAAGGAAGGGAACCTTTGCCATCAAAGGCTTCTAAGGTGTTCGAGGACTAGTTGAGATGTGGAGAGCTAATGGATTTCCAACATGAAACAAACATGATGCACGTGGAAGCACCTTCATCAATGACAGTTTGATGAGTCATCTTTCCTTTTATAATAACTTGAATTGAAAATGCAATTTGATGAGGAAGACGAGGAACATGGTTTTCTAGATCCAAAGTAATCAACTTGGAATCGGAACGATCGATGCCTCCTAAACCAAATAATAAATGTTTTTGATGCATTGGACACGTTTGGAGAACTTCCAAGGTAGAAATCACCAAGGACACTTGAACTAAATCCTCAACAATACTAAAATGTTGAGCAGCTCTAGCTTTAGGATTATAGGATGACTTCTGAAGCACACCTTTGGGGGGTGGTTTAATGATGGACTCATTATCAGGTCTCTCGATATGGAGAGGACCCAAATTAGGTGGAGATGAAGTAGAAGGTGTATAAGTGATTTCCTTTTCCACTGTCTTCTTTTGAGGAGTTTGATAATATTTCAACTAGGTGGAAACAAAGATAGGCGTTGTGCCACTCATCATGTAAACCTGACAACCTAAAGAAGCTGAGGATTTTGGTTGGTCAAAAAACTAAGTCTATTGAGATAGAAATGGCTCTTTCTATACAATTGAGTTTCCTTTCAATAAATGACTAACTTTTGCATGAAGGGGACAATCCTTGGTGTAATGATCTTCCTCACAAATGAGGCAAGGATATTTCATCTTACGTTTGGAGGTGTCATTAGCAGATGGCTTAGGAGGATCCTATTTTGGGGTATCATATTTTCCTTTAACTTTAACCTTATTCTTACCTTTCAAGGCCTTGCCTTCCATGGTAGACTGATCAGAATTAACCTTAGAGGCTTTACGAGGATTCGCAGGGGTTTTTGAAGGAGGATTAGAACCACTATTCGAAACAATTTTTTGCTTCAAAGAAGATTTAGTGGAAGTTTGAGATACTGGTCCAATGATGCCATCAACAGGTGGTACATCCAAACACTTCAAAGCTGTTGGATCCAAATATGGCCTTTGAGTATTAGGAAAAATTTCATAGAATGTGCCAGATTGGGAATAAACCAAATACAAATATTGGGCATGGGAAATGGATTGATCCTCGATAACACAACCACCCATTACTATATCTGCTGCAATTTTTTTTATGAATTAATTAGTAAACCATTCGGTTAACAACTCATCAGGGATTTCAAACTTGATGAGGTGACGTTGACATCTCCATTCATGAATAGAATCGAAGATATGGGTCACGCTATCCTATTTCAAAGATATGAGCAAGTGGGTACCAGTTCTATAATGAACGATAACAAGAAGTGGGTGAGGAAGGCCATGTCCAATGAGTTGAAGTCTACATAGGTACCTCAAGGAAATTCAATGTATACACATGCACCAGTACCTTTCAAGGTTCCTTGAAAGAGGAAAAGACGAATATAATCATCAACGTAAGAATTGGATGAGCAACATAAGTGATATATCATCACATGGGCATGAGTGTCTTCTTTAGCTTTTCCTTCCAATTTATGAAATCTCTAGGAATATTAGTGGGAACTGGAGGCCAATATATCAAGAATTGGATCATTTATAAGTCTTGAGACATCTGGCAGTGACAATATCGCTAGAAATGAAAATTGGAGATTAAAAGACATATAAGTCTTTTGGTAAGGCCCAGTCTATGGGTTCCAACCTTGTTGGTAAAGGTCTTTCCCCCAAAGTGGAGGATTTTGACCATAAGGGGTTTGATTTTTCCCCCACCGAGGGATACCTTGACCAAAAGATTGATTCATCCCAGGGTAGGGTTGATATTGAACTACCATAGTCCATTGATAACCATAAGGGAAATAAACATTATGTACAACATATGGATTGTAAGGTTTCTGCAACTGTTGACCCTTGTAATAAATATGTTAGCCATGTTGCTGCTGTGGTTGGGCTTGTGACTACAATATTTGAACTTGTTGATATGAAGGTCAGGTTTGCTAATGCAAGGGTTGACCTTGCTACTGCAACGATTGACCTAGCAGATACACGGGTTGATTGGGTTGTTTGACAAAATGTGTTTGTTGTTGCAAAGGTTGTTTAAACTGCTACAAAGTTTTCCCATGTTTTTGAAAAGGTTTCCCCTGATGCAACAAAGGTTTCCCTTATTGCTGTAAAGTTTTTTGAATAGTTCCTTAAGGAATTCACTGCTAGTACTGATAAGTTCCAATTGGGATTTTACCATATGCATCGGGAATAGTATTTTGACCACATTGCACATGAGGATCTACTTGCAGAATATAAGGTGGAATTTGTAGTGCTTGTTAACCACACGGAACATAAGAATGTTGGATGGGTATGTTGACTGATAAGGTTATTGATACAATATATTTCCTACCCCAGTTGGAATAGATAAATCAGGGGGATTAGGAATACCACTAGCAATTTGAATTACTCCACCCATGTGAGGTTGTGATCCACTCACATGGGTTTCAATTGGGATAAGAGGTATATTTGGATTCCCCCCATCAGCTGTGAATGAGGTGGTGGCACATTCTTTCCACTTGAGGGGGGAGTCGAGGAACTTACAGGTATATAAACCGATACTATCGGTTGCAACGAAATGTAAGGTTGAAATGATGGTAATAGTTGTGTTGGAATATTTAGTTGAATTGGAACTGCAGTAATGGTAATTTGCATAGGGATATGAGATGTCACATTAGGAATAAACAAACCAAAAGTAGGCATAAAATTTGATGACCAAATTGGATTTCAGCATAATGAAAAAGCATTTGGAGTTCCTAAAACTAGTTGAGCGAAGGTTGTATAACCATGTGGAAACATAGGCCCATTGTTTTCAGGAGATGGTTGAGATGGACCTCTTCCTACATAAGGAAAGCCTTCTATGGGAATATCATATTCAGAATCATTATCAAGACTAGGAGTGTGAGTAGCTGAGACTTCTAGAGGACCTCAAGGAGAATTTGGAAACTCACCTTTTGAAGCCATAGGTAGAAACAATGTTGAGAAATGGAAACAAGAGAGTCCAATTTAATTTGTCCTTGAACTAAACTAGAAATTAAATTTTAATTATGTTCTGATAGAAACTTAAAATAGTTGAATTAAGTTTATTAAACTTACTTAACATAGGAAATTCGAGTTGGAAGTCTTTTTTTCATCATGTGTATGTTATCCCTACATTGTAGGAGTCCAGTATGAGTTAAATGTGAGTTGTGAAATAGAAGAATTAGTTTCATGAGTCAGTTCCATTAAATTAGTTCTCAAACTAATTGAGAGAACTAATAGTGATTTAACTATAAATGGTGTCACTAATGAACTCTATGAGTGCTACTGTAGTTAACTGAATATTCACTCATCAGAAACTCATACATGTCGAATCAGAGAAAGACCTAGTTGAAACTAGAGTGTAAGGACAATGTGCTATTTGTTTTAGATTTTTCTCAGTTTCACTGACAGTGCATGCATTTAGGAACTGACCCTTGAGGGATTACACAGTTTTTAGAGGCTTTATTTCCCTTTAAATACAAGCTATCCTCCATAAGATTTACACATTGGAATATATACTAGGAGAGATTATGAATTGACTAAGGTTTTTCCTTGAGCTTACTTATAAGTTGGAGATTGAATTTACTAATTGTTGGGATTTTTCTTCAGAGAAAAAGAATTTTAATTTCATTTTGATTTTCCAGATTAATACTAAGCAGATAGTGGAGTTTTGAGCTATGGCTTTCCCATGATATTTATAGTGTTATGTGCGTTTGATTCTCTTCCTATATTGATTATTGTTTGCTCGATGTTTATTGGCTTTCCTTGTAAAGAGTAGAAGTATATTCTTGTCTCTCTCTTTAGAAAAATGCAATAGCTTGTGGATCTACAAGATTTTCTACATGGTATTGGAGCTAAGAAAAATATACTAGAGGAGATTTCAAATTTTTGAGCTTTTGCGTTACAGGTGAAAGTCAAATTTGCAATACATACTTTAGGATCGGTTGATGGTGTTCCATGGGTTGAGGCTTGAGTATGCCTTGGAAGGAAACTCAAATTTCATAGCCTCGAGGGACATGATCGAGGTTGTGCTAGAGGACACTAACTTGAAGGAATTTTTTGAACAAGTAATTTCTAATCTAGCAGCTACTGATGCACACAACTTTTATGAGTGGAAGAAGCATGTGGAGAAGGCAAGGGAGATAATCCTTGAGGTAGTTCGAGATCATATTGTGTCAAGTCTCCATGGAAAAGGAAAACCCACATGTTATGTGGAAAAAATTGGTAGACTTGTATGATAATAGTAGTGATCGAAGGAAGTTAGCACTGGAGAATGAACTTCATAAAATCAAGATGGATATAGGCAAGATGATTCCAAATTACTTGACCAAGTTCACTCAATGTCGAGATGAATTTGGAAGTGTTGGAATCATTGTTCTCAGGAGGATATGGTGAGCTTTTCTCTTCTTGGGCTCCCAAAGAGTTGACATACTTATCAGGACTATGTCAATGGTCGGAAGAAGTTTCAAGATTGGGAATGACTATGGTCAGATTTGATGCAGGATGAGATCAAGAGGAACACTAGGAATGGATCTTCATCAAAGACTAATGATGAAGAGAACTGTGACTTAGCAATGAAGGAGAGGAAGTGGAAAGGTAAAATGTCCCATTCCAAATCAGATTCTTATCATGGAGGTAAGAAGACAGACATCATGAAACTTAAATACTTTCATTGTCAAAAGATGGGACACTTTGCTACAGATTATCTATTGAAGAAGTCCAAGGAGAAGTCCCCAGGAGGAGTGGTAGGTGAGTGTTGGCCTCCCAATTAGAATTGAAATTTTCCCTAACTGCATGCATGGTGTCTTCAAATATGGGAAGTGTCCGGTACTTAGACAATGGAGCTTCTTTCCACATGATTGGCAACAAAGAGTTATTCAGTGAACTGGAGGAGAAATATCTCAAGATGCATATCAAGATGGGTTATGACAGTAAGTATAGTGTTACTAGTGTAGGCACAATTAATTTTCAGAGGGAGCATGTGGCTCCACTCACCTTGAAGAATGTTATGCATGTACTCAGACTGATGAAGAAGACAGTATCCACTGCCATGCTTAAAGATATAGGCTATGATGTTGTCTTTTCGAAAGGAAAGATGTTCCTTCGACACATAGCCACGGGTCAATTAAAGAACATAGAGGTTCGAGTTCAAAATATTTATAAGAAAGAGGTAGACGATTATGCTGCTTTAAGTTTGAATGCAAAAAATATGTTGATATGAAACATCGGCGAGTTGTGGCACAGGGGATTGGGTCACTTGCATCATTGGGCTTTGAATATATTGCACCAAATCTCTATCGGTCTTCCAAAAGTTACACTTGAGCAAGTTGATACATACAACGGTTGTACTTTGGGAAAATACACCAAGTCTTCCTTTGGAGATAGAGATAGTCGAGCAAAGTCTATTCTAAAGAGAGTCCATCCAGATGTGTGTGGACCGTTCTTTACAACATCCATAGCCAAACAAAGGTATGATGTTATATTTGTTGATGACTATTCTCCTAAATTTTGGGTATTTTTATGCAAAAAAGGGATGAAACTTTCGCAAAGTTTTGTGAGTTCAAAGCATTGGTAGGGAAAAAGTCTGGAAAGAAGGTTAAAGCTCTATGGAGTGATAACAATGGTGAGTATTTCTTCAATGAGTTTAAGAACTTCTGTGCAGCGAAAGGGAATAAACAAGAGTTGACGACATCCCATAACCCTCAACAAAATGATATTGTCGAGATGACAAATAAGAGAATAGTAGGGGTAGCAAGGGCGGTGTTGCATGATCAAGGCCTACCACTACAATTATGGGTTGAGGCATTCAACACAACGGTTTATTTTAAAAACCGTACCCCACATCGTATACTTGAGATGAAGACACCAGATGAAGCTTATTATGGTAAGAGGCCAGACGTTGTTCACTTCAGGATTTTTGGGTCATCAGTTTATTACCATGTGACCAAAGATGCACGGAAGAATATTTAACGAACTTCAAAATTGGGGATATTTGTGGGGTACATTGAAACACCCCACAACTATCGAGTGTACATGCCGACCAGTCAAAGAATAGTGGTTTGTTGGGATATCAGGTTCGATGAGGAGAAGGCCATGCAAGTATCCCTTGATAGGGAGCTTGAGCTACATGTAGATTAGGAGCATTTAGCTCCTAAGGTTGAGGGGCCTCAGATTCATGTGGAGTAGCCACATGAAGAAGTTTAGAGAGTGGAGACATCCACTCATGCAGAGTCTTCCAGAGAGGGAAGAAATCACACTAAAGAGGCTGACATATTGTTGGATGATGAATGGGAGAATGTGGGAGCACCCTCTTCTTAGTGCAGCCAGAGGAGGTCACCAAAAAGGTACACTGGATACATGGAACTTATGGGTGCATGTGTTGTGATAGAGCCATCTTACTTTCAGGAAGTAGTTCAATAGTTAGTTTGGGTTGATGCGATGGTGGAGGAGTATGACTCCATAGTTCGAAATAGTGTTTGGGATGTGGTCCGGGACTGGAGGAAAAGTTAGCTATGAGCTCTTGTTGGCTTTACAAGGTAAAGAAAGCTTCAAATGGTAGTGTGGAGAAGGATAAGGCCAAATTTGTGGCCCATGTATTTTCACACATAAAGGGGATTGACTATGAAGATACCTTTGCTCCCATTGTAAGGTACTCATTAATCCGATCTATTTTTTCACTATCAGCACAGATGGGTTGGGAGATCCATTAGATGGATGAGAAGATTATATTCCTCAATGGCATGATTGAGGAAGATGTGTACATAGAGAAGCCCAAATGTTTTGAAACCTTGGACCCTGAGTCACATGTGTGCCGACTCAAGAGAGAGTTGTATGGGATGAAGCATGCACCCCATGCTTGGTACACCAGGATACTTAGCTACTTCAGTGGGTTGGGCTTCACGAAGAGTGAAGTGGATGTGAACCTATACCACATAGTAGTGGAAGGTAAGTTGATCATTATACTTTATGTTGATGATCTTATACTAATAGGTGACAAGAAGCTCATCAAATATTGTAAGGAGGACCTTGCAAGAGAGTTTGACATGAACGAAATGGGGCTCATGCATTACTTTCTTGGCATGGAGGCATGGCAGGGAGATGGGGAGTTTTTTATATCTCAGGGAAAGTATTCCAATGAGATACTCAGGAGATTCTGCATGGAGAGTAGAAAATCCATGGAGACACCTCTTGATGGTAACTGGAGGAAGGAGGATGCTACTTCAGGGGAATTAGTGGAAGCTAATTTTTACAGGCATCTTGTGGGTTCACTCATGTACTTGGTTAACACACGACCAAATATGTGCTATGCAGTTAACTAACTTATTGAAGAGATGGTTAGGCCTGCCAAGTTGTATTGGAAGGTAGAAAAGCATGTATTGAGATACCTTAGAGGCAATACTCAGTTCGGGTTATGGTACAAACATATAGACGGAGTGAAGCTTCAAGGCTTCAATGATGCAGATTAGGAAGGGAGTCCATTCAATAGGAAGAGAACACTAGGAGGGACCTTTACTATTAGGTCAGTGGTAGTTTCTTGGTACACGAGGAAATAGAGATTGGTTGAACTCAGTTCGATAGAGGCCGAGTACATGACTACAAATCAGGTAGCATGTGAGGATATCTGGATGAGGAAGATCTCAGTTGGTTTTTTTAGACAACAAATGGATCCTACAATGATTTATTGTGATAATCAGAGTTGTGCCAAACTCTCCGAAAATCCATTTTTTCATGATTGGTCCAAGCATATTGATATCCAGTATCATCATATCAGAGATAGTGTATTGAGGTGGATCATGTTGTCAGATTACAGTCCCACAGAGGAGAAGGATGCCGACATCTTGACAAAGGCATTGTCTAGATGTAAATTCAAGTTTCATAGAGACAGGATCAGGGTAGTCGATAATCCCTTTCTTCTTGAGAGGGAGTGTTGAGAAGTGGAAACAACAGAGTCTAGTTTAATTTGTCCTTGAATTAAACTGGAAATCAAAATTGAAATCTATTCTCATAGCAACTTAAAATAGTTAAATTAAGTTTATTAAACTTACTTAACTTAGGAAATTTGAGTTGGAAGTCTTTCTATCGTCATGTGTATTTTATACCTATTTCGTAGGAGTCTAGTATGAGTTAATTTTGAGTTATAAAATAGAACACTCAGTTTCATGAGTACGTTCAGTTAAATTAGTTCTCAAACTGATTGAGAGAACTAATAGAGAGTTAACTATTAGTGGTGTCACTAATGTACTCAGCCAGTGCTACTCTAGTTATCTGAATATTTACTCATCAGAAACTCTTGCATGCTAAATCATAGAAGGACCCAATTGAGACTAGAGTGCAGGGACAATGTGCTAATTGTTTTAGATTTTTCTGAGTTCCATTGACAGTGCATGCATTTAGGAACCGACCCTTGAGGGATTGCACAATTTTTAGAGGTTTTATTTCCCTTCAAATACAAGCTATCCTCCATAGGAATTACACATTGGAATAGATTCTTGCAGAGCTTGTGAATTTGATAATCTTTGGGCCTGATCTGGATTATGAGTTGGAAATTGAATTTTCTGAGTGTTGGGATTGTTCCTGAGAGAACAAGCATTGTAATTTCAGCTTTATTTCCAGATTAATACAAAATATATAGTGGGGTTTTGAGTTGTGGCTTTCCCCATATATTTATTGTGTTATGTGCAATTGATTCTCTTCCTCTATTCATTACTGTTTTCTCGATGTTTATGGGCTTCCGTTGTAAAGAGTAGAAGTATATTCTTGTCTCTTGCTTTAGAAAATTGCATTATCTTGTGGATCTACAAGATTTTCTACAAACAGTTGGCAAGGGTGTATTCGTGGTGATGGTGATAACTCCAAAGGAACACCAGGAGTGTCATATGGACTATAAGGTTACTGAGGAGATACCACCAACATATAAAAAAGCATATTCAGAGGATACAAAATAAACCTTTGTGGACTTTAAGCGGCTTCCGGATCAAACTAATGAGACGACAATGAGTCTTGATGCAGAGGATGAGAATCAAGGGGATGGATACAGGGGACAATTCCAAGTTCAAAGCCTTAAGCTTCAAGTGGCTATGAATGTTCAATATGAAATCATTGTGAAGATCCCTTAGTATTAGAAGATGAAGGGGAACTATGTGGTGAACACAATGGTTCAGCCATGATGAAATTCTCTCAAGAGCAGAAGGAGAAGAGATTTTTCGTTGAGGGTTGATTAAAATTAAAAATTACAAGGAATTACTCAATGTGAGGCTAAGAAGTAACTACATGGGTTCGACATATTATCATTCATAGTTATTTTTCTAACACAAAACAACAAATAGATAAAAAAAGGGTAAAATTATGCAATAGGGTTTACCAAGTATCTGTGAACCGTTATATACACCTTAGATGAAACCAAGGACTTGACATGCAATGGATGATCTTCCCGAATGTTGGGTTCAGTGTATCATGTTTATAAGGCGGCTGACTCAATTACCCATGGCTAAATGATAACAACCTAGTGGGGTCCCCCAATATATACTTGACGATACAAGGAGCACAACTCCATGTTAGTGTTGTCTAATGCATAACCATTCTGTGAGAGCATTCCCATATACTTTCCATACTGAAGTGCCTCCTATAGACCCAAAAGTATTGGAGAACCTTCGATATACTTTCATACTAGAATGATATTTCACCCTCAGGATACAATGAAAGTTGTTAATGACAATTGCTATGTTTAAAGAACATGTCTCTAGCACAGATCTCTAGATATTTGTGTTAGGTTACAAATGCTCCTTAGGTTAATTGAGGTAAATTTTAAGTTTATCTTGAATTAAGCTTCAATTTTATGGCTCAACGAAGTCACCTAAATTCCTATAATGCAACTAAATGAGAAAAATGAAATGTTTTGCATTCGATGAATGCTAAACTAATAAGGGAAGAGAGAAAACCAAACAATGAATCAATCAAGAAAAATGCACCAAAACATAACTCCCTAACTTTTCAAATGCAAGATGTAAAAAATGAAAACTTCTCTTTCACTTTCAGTAACAAATTCAATGCCAAAATGGAATCATATGAGAAACAAAAAAACACTTTTCTTTCACTAAGATGCACTAATCTTTTTGTTCGTTTCCTTTCACTTTGATTCAAACATGAAAACTAAAGAACAAGTAATGGGAACAATGCAATCCAAAACAACTAAAATGAAAATTTCATTCACTTTTGGTTTCGAATACAAATCATTTCAAAAATGCTTAAATGAAGAAATCCTTTCACTTTTCTTTTCGAAACAATGAATTCAAACAAGCATCCACTTTCAATTCTACCAAAGCAAACAATTGTAATCTATGTTTCACAATGGAGTAAAAGAAATTTTCAAAGTACCAAAATGATCTCACACAAATGAAAATAAATTCATAAACATGAACTGAAAGAAACTTGAAAAATGGTGTCCTAACTGCAACAAAACTCATAAATCGAAGAAACAATCTAATAGAGACAAACAAAGTGATTAGTGGAGGGTGACCTAGACCTTGAAATCCTATAAGATAATCAAGCCCCAAACACACATCAACAAAATATAAAAGACAATAATCAAGACAAACACATCGTAATTAAACCAGAAAATCACTCACAGAGGTTGAAAACCACTGAAAACAAGAAGAAACCCTAATTTTCCTCTATCCTCTACGATCAACGCACTTGCTAAAGGACAAAGGGTGATGAAAGGCATAGCAGCGTTGTTATAGACATATTTGGGCACTGCAACCCCAATCATATATGTCCATAAACCAAGGGCTTCTGAGTCCCTAAAAGTGTTGTTTCATGCCCTAAAGGAACAAGGTCAGCTAATTACATCAT
>APFE030707990.1:0-10474 GCA_000404065.3 Pinus taeda
TTATAAAGCTGAGCATGGGAATGCCCGCCTCAACTAGATCATGAAAAAATGTTGTCAAATAATGTATTGTATTGTATCTTATTACAGGTCACCTCCCAGCTCATAAAAACTTTAGATCCTCATAGTAAAGCATTTCACCCGAAATAAAAAAAGATTAACGACCTCATGCTTTAGGGGGAAACTATTATAGACATTTTTGGGCACTTCAACCCCAATCACAAATGTCCATAAACTGAGGTCTCTTAAGTCCCTAAAAGTGTTGCTTCACTACCTAAAGGAACAAGGTCAACTGATTACATCATCTCCCAGAAGTTCTCCACTGAAAACTGCTCATAAATGGTCAAAACTGGACCATACTGAAAGCTCAATGCAGAGGGTGCGATGCATATCACCTTCCCAATGTACAGGGTGTGATGCATACTATTTTTCTCCTATGTAGGGTGATGGTCGGGAATGGACAAATGGCACGGACCAAAATGCGAGGTGGAAGATCATGGAATCTTCCAGAAGCTTCCCCTCTGACACTTGCCACTACATTTTCGACCAGGGATGAGTAAGAGATCTTCATTCTCCAAGTGGAAGCATGAACTATCAGAGAGAAGACACTAATCAAGATCCCAAAAGATGACTCACCTCTCTGTAATCATCTATATATGGATCCCTCATCACAGAGGTTAGAGGCTGGAATTTTGTATCTTATAGAGAAGTGTTGTTGGTATTCTGGTGTACATTCACAAGTGTTGGGTGATCTAGCTTTTCTTGAGGTGAAGAAGGGCTTCTTAGCTGGAGGATGATGCTGGGTCAGAGCACATGGTTGTAATGTTCTTGCTACTTTTCATCTGAATAAAGCTATTCTTGTTTCCTCCATATCCTGGTGTACTTGTTTATATATGCTTGTATATGGTTAATATACATCTGATCCTACATTATTTGTGAATTTAGATCCTTGTTTCTTGCATAGTAGTATGTTGCCGTGATTCTACAGGTCCTTTTGAAGCTGAGTAGACAAAGAGCAAGCAGCAAAACTCTATCAAGAAGGAGAGGGAATTGAGTGCAAGACTCAGGTTGGCCCTCTTGGTTCTCCTCTCATCTATTTTCATAAAAGGAATCAATAGTAGACTTTGATTGTTTGTTTCTAAGATAGCCACCCATCTTGTGGGAATAGCAGCATCTGTGTGGACACTATTCCCATATAACACTCTCATGGCTTTGTTGGTCCTACCTAATATGACTTTGGGGATTCTAGTCTAGTACATTGATCCCCTTACAAGCACCCCGCCTGGTAAGATAAGGCATATCATGCTTTGACCCTGATTCAAACGGTTTCTATGGCCTCTACCACTGCTCTAGTTCCACCGGTACCTCAACAGGAACCCACTCCTATTGCGAAAGCATCTAGACAGGGGGTGAAGCCAAGAGGAAAGAACCTAAGGATAAGGCTCCCCAAGCTCCTTCAGCCCGCAAAGCCCCAAAGCCATCACCTCCATCCGCTTTGTGTGAAGTTGTTGGGCATGCCACCAATAATTTTCCTGAGCTTCGTCATCTCAAATCTTTGATTCTTGAAGCGTTCCCTGAGTCAAATATCCTTGAGGTCCAAATTACCTTACCAGGTCTAGCCAAGAAACTCAAAACATTAGACACAAATCACCCTTGTGCCTTGTGAAATCATCATGGTCACTATTGCCATTGTTTCCCTCATCTCAACGAATTTAGCGATTGGTGCTTCGTGAATACAAGACCACTCATAGTGGATCACCTACTCCTCTACCCGTGGATTTTGGTACCATTAGTATACCAGAACAGGGGGACTTGGGTACCACCATCATGATCCCTCCCCCTGATGTCAAGATGATAGACTCCACAACCCATATCCTTTACCTATCATCATCCTTGAGTTCCTCGAAAAAAAAACCTTTTTGAGGTTTCTGGGCACACTTCTATTGAACCTCCTTCGGCGGAATCCCAGGTCTCAATATTGGTAGATCTTCCATCTACTAGTTCATCATCTACCATTGTAGATGATGCATATGTGAACCTCCTTTCTCAGAATGATGCACCAGGTATCTCCTCCACATCATGTAGTTAGTCTTCCTCCCATCCACCCATCTTTCATTCTGATGAGGACATCATGGAAGCTATGTATACCCCTGATTACCCTTGGGATGATGTGCACAATCGTGCGTACTTCCTGCAACAACAGTCTCATGACCAATATGTTGTGGAATCAAAATAATTCATCCATGGTGAATTTGATTGGTTTCAAAATCCCATCCCTGCCCCAGATACTTTCGAAGAAGGGAATATGGCCAACATCTCTCTCACTGTCAAAATAAACATTTAAGATAAACCAAGGATCAAAGAAATCATTACCTTGGGGGCAGAGTGCACCCCAGAAGAAACTGAATATTACACCTAGCTCTTCAAATAATTTCGTGATGTTTTCGCCTGGTCTTACTCTGAGATGTCGAGACTTGATCCCGCCATTGTTGAACACCATATCGACACATGGGCCGATGCCACTCCTGTCCATCAGAAGATGAGACCCATCCACCCTTCTCATCGTGAGGCCATAAAAACCAAGATCGAAAAGCTCAAGCAAGCTGATTTCATCTATCCCATTGAGCATACCACATGGGTATCCAACCCGGTTCCTGTTCTCAAGAAGAAAGGCACCATTCGTGTTTGCACGTATTTTTGCGACCTAAAGAAAGCTTGTCCCAAAGACAACTTTCCCACACCCTTTATTGACTAGATTATTTATGAGTGTGCGAGGCACGAGGTTCTATCCTTTATTGTTATGAACCTCCTCACAAAAATATAGAAAATATAGATCAATGACTTAAAAATTAGCCTCTTCGAGGGCGAAACCTCCTTTAAATTACACAAATGAACAATTCTTTGATGATACAAATCACTAAACCTCATTTCTATATATAGGAGTCTAAGGGATCACAATATAACCAAAGTTGACAACAATAATAATATAAGGGCATAACAATAACAATAGTGGGCTTCTATGGGGCACACTAATAACAATATGGGGACAATAGGGGCACAATAATAACAATAAGGGCTACAATTACAATAGTAATGGGGGAATCACTATTATTATAGGGACCTAACATGCCCCTCTCCTTCAAAAAAGTGTATTCATCAACGCTTGAGTAGTTTTTGATGCTTCTGTATAAAATTCTCATCCTCCCATGTGGAATCTTCAGCGAGTAAGTTTTTCCATATGATGAGATACTCTGAAATTGATCAATTTCGTCGCTGTCGAGTTCTTGTTTCTATGATTGCTTCAGGTTCCAATATGATTTTTCCTTCCTCGTCAATTTTTGGCAATATTGTTTGAACTGGGAACTTGTCACCTATAACTTTCTTTAAACATGAAACATGGAAAATTGGGTGCACTCGAGAAGCTGCAGGAAGTTGCAAGAAGCTCCAATTTGTATGCCATAGTACCAATATTTTGCAACACCTTGTATGGACCATAATACTTTGGTGATAATTTGTTATCCTTCTTAGCTTGCTTGAGGGACATTTTATGATATGGTTGTAGCCATGGGAATACCCAATCACCTACATAAAAACTTCTTTCACTGCAATGTTGATCTACCTATTGTTTCATTCTATTCTGCACCAAAGTGAGGTTATCCTTTAAGAGTTGGAGAACTCGTTGTTGATGCTCAATGTGATCTTCCACTGCTTGAACCTTATAATTTTCTCTTAAATATGATTTGATGGATGGTGGATGATATCCATAAAGTCCCATAAATGGGGTCATTTTTGCTGTAGTATGGAAGGAAGTGTTATACCACCATTCAGCCAAAGGCAACCATTTGACCCATTATGTTTGTTTATCAAAGACAAAGAAATGAAGATATCCTTCAAAAAAATTGTTTACTATCTCAGTTTTCCCATCAGATTGAGGATGATAAGATGAGCTATGAGCTAACTGAGTACCGAGACAAGAAAATAATTTTGTCCAAAAATTTCTAGTGAAAATGGGATCTTTGTCGCTTACAATAATCTTTGCATTATGATTTCTGAGTAACTATTTACTCATAAATTTGTTTTAATTTTGTCTTAACAAACAGTAATATTCTGTGAACTATTTCCGTATATTATTGTTTAATTATTTGAATTACGGATTTAACAATCAATATCATTTTGTGAACTACTTCCTAAATGTTGTTGATTGATTATCTCAGTTAAGAGGTCCCTGAACCGAATGTGTTTTGGTATTCATAATGTTAGTTATTTGAACTACTTTGTTACCTTGATATTCATTATAAGCCAAACATATTTAAATCCCAAATATTTAAATATATTGCTCTCTGTTGAGTTAAATCTACATCTTCCTAATCGAGATAGGCTTGGGATTTATTTCATTTTGCTTATATTTTAGGATTAATTTTGAATTTAGATTTAATTCTACATTCTTAGAAGTCCTCTTCTAGAAGAGGCAACATTTAGTTGTGTCTTGACTGAGCCCCACATCATTTTAAGGATCACTTTCTTACTTGATCAACAAGAAGTTTGATCTCATGTCTCTTCTCTATTGGTAGATGAAAGTCATATTTTAAGCCATTGGAGATAGACAGAACGTAATTGGACCTAGTTAAACCAGTTGGAACCATCATCTCAACGGAAAAGGCATTGTTTTAAGGTCTGGACCAGGTGGTCTCCCTTATAGTGTTGTAGGTAGATATTTTCGATCCTTCAACATTTTTGGCACTAGAATGAGGTCATGAAACTTGTTTTCTATTGGAGTCTTTGTATTCTAACATTTTAATTTTATTACAATGGCTCTTCTTAAACTTCCAATTTGGAGTTGTATTTCTAGACGTGCATCTGTCAATACTCCACCAGAAGTGGTAAGAATCTTGTCAAAGGTAAAGTTTAATAGTAAGAGGAATAATTCTACAGTTAATCATGCTTTACAATTCATTCAAAAAATTTCAAATCATATTTTTCATGATATTGGTGAAGGCATTTTATGCAAGATTTTTACTCTTACATTCTTGGCAAAAGCCAAACGCTGGTGTCAATCACTTCCAGTTGCCTCAATTCATAGTTGGGATCAATTTATTATAATGTTTCTTTGTAAATTTGATGGTTATGCCTATGAATAGGTATGTGCCGATTTTGAATATTTACAAAGGTTTGAAAATGAATCTATTATTGATTTTTCCATTCTATTTCGTTTAAATTACTTGAGATTTAAAATTAAAGATAAACCTTTGAAAAGGGAATTATTATTGCAGTGGTATGATCCGGATTGTCCACAGTCTTCTGTTCATGTGAAATTATTTCAAGCTTTACTCAATCTCCTTCCAATGTTATTAACATAATTGAGAATTCCAATATGGAGGTGCAAACAAACAATGATGAAGTGGTCCCTACTATGTATGATCAATTTTTTCATTTAGTTCACACTTCCTACGATATTAATAATGATCAATATGCACCTTCACATATCAGTGAATTTCAATCACAAAGCTTGGAAATATTTACTATTCAATTACAAGAAGATACTAACAATAATATTGGAGAAGCTGCTACCTTCAAATCTAAAAATTATTGTGCGTTAAATTCAGAAAATCAGAGCATAAATCAACAAATACGAGCAGAAATTCAACTTTCCAATAATATGCAATCTACTATACAAATTTCTAAATGTGATCATGTTGATCAAAAGGAAAATTTGAGACAGAAAAGCAACATTCTTCAAGAAAGAACAATTAGACAAGTAAATGATCTTAAATCTGAAATTTACAATGATGAAAATGGACAAGAGTTCTCAAACAAAGACATTTTTAAATTCATTGCTTATGATTATCATTTTTGCCTCTATCTTGATATTTTTGCTGATAGCAATTTATTCCCTCTTTGAAATAATGTTATTCCAGAAAACAGAGAGGTTGATATAAATGAATTGCTAATTAGTTTTTATCTAGATAGAGAATAAAACATTGATCATTCTTCTAGAATTAATATTCCTTCTTGTTTTGATACATTGGATGAGATCAAAGGGAATTCTAATGAATGTAGCAAGGTCATTTATGATAGTTTCTTTGACATTGAGGATATTGATTTGTCTTCTTCTCAATTGAATCCTCATGATCAAAGTCAAATCACATATGAAAATGAAGAATACTCTATCTCAGAAATTGTTTCAAATAGTTCTCATTTTCAAACAATTAATCATACTCATGATTTCAACATTCAAGAAACCATTCAAATTTATGATTTATATCACGATCAAGCTCTCATTCCTATTCATAGTCATAATTTTCTTTCTAATTCACAAATTGGTATTGGAAATCATTCAAATTCCATTATTCTGGTCAATTCTTGTGAAGAGCGCATTACTTTAAGTCAGTCCCAATTGTGTTGTAACAATAATTATAACACTAGTGTAAACTGTGATTTGATTTTGTTATTTTCCCTTCACTTATTTTGTTTAACTTTAGATTTATTCTGTGTTTTCATTTTTCAATTTTTAGATATCTTATGCTGGCATATTGAGCTGTTAAACATTGAACACTCAATTGACGTGTTCTCTCAATGGGAAAATGAAGATTCAAATTATAATCATGAACATCAAGAATTATTTCTCTTTTAATTCCAACTGATGTTTATTTCTTATCAATTACTTCTTTCTTCTCAAAAGCAGTGTCAACAAGAGAGTGTATTTTCACAATATGACCAGCAATATAGTTCAATTAATAATCTTCCATTGTTTCTAACATATTTCCATCCATTTTTCATTGATCCATTTGGAAAATATTTGGAGGATTTTCCTACACGGAAGATTGTTAATAATTTAACATATGCACATAAGACTAACAAAATTTTGTAGGCTATTGTATCTAAAAGTTTATTTCCACAATCTAGCCTGTTATCTTCTTTTTGAAATCCCTTCCAATCATTAATGAAAATCTATCAAGATTTCTATGATCCTATTAAAATTCAGCTAGAAGGGACATTTCAAGAGAAGGTAATTATAAATAAGCTACTTCCTATAAATATATTAGCAATAATTGTACATTTTGCATTCAGATTTCTTCTTCTTAGTTTAATTATATTTGTGCTCTTGTTACTAATGTTTGACATGTATTTACATGAAGGAATTAAAATGAGAGAATAGTTACATTGGAAGTATGACTATACCTAGTCATGTTTCCTTCATTAAGTTAGAAATAAGAATAGATTAATTTAGATTAAATTTCTTTTCTGTTTGCATTTATTTCATTATTGCAGGTTTTTAATAAGCAAGTAATGAATCCAAGTTCTTTTGGGCAACCCCTTTCATTTTTGGAAAAGTGGTTTAGAACATTTCAGAAGCTCTTATGTAGTCAGATTACACACTTGTGAAATCACTTAATTGCCTTGTTCTCGCAAAACTTCATCACATTGATCATATATGAAGAAATTCCAAGGAATTGCTATGGCTTGACAATTATTTCTAAAAATAGACTCACTTTCACCACTTTTGTCCTCCAATGTAAATTTGAGGTCTTCGTCGACTTGATTGTAGACACCTGAGATAAGCAAGCAGCTAACCCTTTTCAAATCTGCAACATGATTCAAGGAAGTATTATTTGTTATTCATCAGAATTTGAGTATTCCTTAATTTTTCTTTCATTCATTAAAACCCCGACAAACCTTTAAAAAAGTATTAAAAGGTTCATATCGGAGAATTATAATAGCATACTCTCATCATTCGAGAGCTCCAATAAAATTACTCCCCGACCCAATATTTTTGATAACTATTAAAAGGGGCTTTCTGTTTAAAAAAGGAAATAAAAAGGGGGCTTCATTTTAATTCAATACTTTAAGAAGTTGTCAGCCCTATAAAATGTCATGACATATATCGCAGTTCACATATCGGAGGTTCTCAAATAAGCATACTCCAAATATCTCTGATATCCCGAATTACCTATTTTCGATAGATGACGTCGTCAATATTGCGATGTCCATACAATCCCAAACCCGATATGGCATTTAAATCCAATTTTAAAATATATCGCATCCATTTAAATTGCAATTTTGGTTGGATCATATGTTTAAGGTTTTGATGTCTCGGATCCGATAGAAAATTAACTACCGGGTCTATTCTTCATTGCACATCAGCATATCAGTGATGTTACATCCCGAACCCAAATATTCTGATCACCGATCTCTTGTAAAATTCAAAGTCAGTGCCACCAATGAGCCACGTCATTTATCACATTTACGCTATCGCAAGAATAATATTGTTGTTTCCTTTTATTAGCAACTCCGATCTTTGATATGATTATTCTCTAATATCGCAGTGGCTCCATCCCAGTTTCTCATCACACATGCTCATATAGCAACCTTGCTATCGCAACACTTATATCGCATCATGAAACAAATGAAGCCTTGCCTTAAAATCCTCCGATGTGATAAACTTTGATATATGCATATTTTTCATTGTCTTTTAATTGTTATATAACACTCAATCGCATATCGGCAAAGTTAAATCTCGCAGCTAGAAAATTATGCATGGAAAAGAAACTTACAATGTGAAATATCTGATGAGGCGTTGTCCTGTATAAAAGAATTTAAGGCACTCTTGGGCAACCACTATGGTAATGAAGAATCTGATAAGAAATTTGGAACATGTTTAAATCATTTTCAATTTCTCTTATATTTGAGTTTTGATATATCACTCTATATTTAATATATGAAATTCAAGGCCTCTCCATTACCTTGTTTAGGATTTGGTCTTGATTCTGATCAATTTGTAAAAATCTTGGACTTGATATGAAACTTGTAATATTATGCGGACATTCATCATTGTGATTAAATTAATGCTCACAATTACTGCTCGCTTTAGATTAAATTTAATAAATAATGATTATGGGTCAATAGAACTTCTTCATGCTTTTAATTCTAAATGAAGAAAATGATGCCTCTCAAGTAATATTAAATGAAATTCTTTGATGGTAAGTTTCATGTGCCCACTTTCATTTATTTTCATTATTTTAGTTTTGATTTCAGTATTGTTTTATTTTAGTTTTTGCTGATCTTGAGCTCTATTTTTACAGGTCTTCATGAACCTTTTGCACCTCTACTAGATTAGTTTTGAAGTCCATTCTCTTTTGTTCAGTTTGTTTTCAGATTCTTAAGAGAAGTAGTAATGATCCTCATTAAATTAGTTAAACTAGGGAGTTTCTAAACCTTTAGTCTATTTTTTGAGCATTACTTTTATTAGAAAATGGTTAAGATGCTTTTTGCAGGTGTTTTGCTTCAAAACAAGAAAATTTGCAGCAGACAAAAACTTCTCATTTAGCATATTATATATCATCACTATTATTCACCCTATATATTTTGAGAGCCTCATTTCTTATAACTCTGCAAGATTAAAAAAACAAATATATATATATATAGGAAGGAACGTATATATGTTTATTTTATTTTATCTCTTTTGTTGAGACATTTGTATAAGTAGTCTTGTTGGAGTTTATCTTTTAAGTTTGGATTTCTCTTTCACCTTTCACTTTTTTTCATTTTTATTTTTGTTTGCTGATTTTTTTTCTTACTTTAGTTTAGGAATTCTTTTCCTTTTTTCTTTCATTTTTGTTTTGATTTTGGCGACTATGCCACGATTTATGTGAAAGATCCTTTTTCTCACCTAACAATGGTTGGTGTACATGGGAAAATCTTTTGACTCTATCTATCTTCTTGAATTTCATTTATCATTAAAGGCATATCCTTATGGAACCATAAGGCCCTTTGTTTTAAATCTTTTTCATGGAGGAACACACATTTTTTCTAAGTGATTGATTTTACGTTTTCAAGGAAAGAATTGATTCGAGTTTAATACAATGAATCCCCCCCTCCACATAAAAGCCTTTGATTGATAATTGTAGGGAAAGAATTTGGAGTCAACATTATGAAAGTATTATGTCCATTAAACATAAATCTCTATTACCATCCCACCTCTTTTACTCAAATACATCATAAACAAAAATCTTGCGAATTTGTTTATCAAAAGAGTGATCAAAACAGGAAACATGGGAAATACATGTAAACTCATCAGGGCTATGGACGCTCGCTACCAGCGAAACTAGGCTTGTATGGTATATAAACAACTTTGTCAGGGTATTGTTCAAGCTCGCTGGCAGCGAAGCGATGTCAGAGAACAATCATAAATGAATATATGCTTTATCAAAAACTCCTATATGTACCTTCTTCTATTTCTTATATGAGGTAGTTTTAAAGCAAATTTTCCCAAATTTGGATTCATAACTTTTACTCGAATCTTCTTTGAGTACTTATCTTTACAAACTCATATTACTTAATCTATTTATGTGGGACCTATGGAAATATTTTACTGTTAGACGATTTCGTGATTTCCATTATTTTTAACCTTTGGGTAAATTAAAGTTCATTATCTTTAACCAGAGATAATTGGTTCTTCGTAGTGTGTCCCCATTGTTGT
>APFE030707991.1:5201-60782 GCA_000404065.3 Pinus taeda
CCATCATCACTATGCTGCATCTCATCATGCTTCATTAATCATGACTGTACCCATCACTGTACTGCATTATGTGCCATTGCTGCACCATGTTTCCATACTGACCTATGTGCTGGCCGCACCTTGCTTGCTTGTTGCCCCTTGCTTGCTTGTTGTCCCTAGCATGCTTGTTGTCCTAGCAAGCTTGTTGTTGCATGCTAGTTGTCCCTTGCATGCTAGCTGTACCAATACATGCTTGTTGCACTAAGTATCATGTTGTTGTCCCTTGCATGCTTGCTATAACATTGCATGCTTAGTGTACTTGCTGCTAAGTACCATACAGTTGTCCCAATGTTAGTTAGTTGTCCCTTGCATGTTGCTCTCCTTCAGAAACAGATGCTCCGGCTGTTCCGACAGTTCCCGGCAGTTCTGGCTGTTCCAGCAGTTCCAACTGTTCTGGCTACTCCGACAGTTTCGGTTGTTCCGGATGTTCCCGGCAGTTCCGGCTTCTGCCCTTTGCATCAACTTTCCTGACTGTTCCGGCAGTTCCCGGTAGTTCCAGCTTCTATCGTCTGCGTTAGCTTTCCCGGCTGTTCCGGCAGTTTCGGTTGTTCCCGACAATTCCGGCTTCTGCCCTCTACGTCAGCGTTCCTGACAGTTCCGGCAGTTCCCGACAATTCTGGTTGTTACCAACAGTTCTGGCTTCTGCCCTCTGCGTCAGCTTTCCCGGCAGTTCTGGCAGTTCCCGGCAATTCCAGTTGTTCCCGACAGTTCCGGGTTTCTGCCCTCTGCATCAGCTTTCCCAGCAGTTCCGGCTTCTGCCCTCTAGATTAGGGTAGCGTTATCCCTTAGGATCTCTCCTCCTACTAAAACCCAAAGACAAGTAGAGAGGAAGAGATCCCAAGTGTGTTGAAATGACTTGAAGGCCACCTCTATTTATACTAAAACGTTGAGCACAAGTGGGGTTTATTTGGTTGTTGGCCGCCCTTGACAAATTGTCCCATAACACAAAAAAATTCATATCTCCATGAATACTTATCAGAATGTCCCATAACACAAATAATTCATATCTCCATGAATACTTATCGGAATGTCCCATAACACAAATAATTCATATCTCCATGAATACTTATCGAAATCGGATGATATTTAGATCAATCCTACACCTCTCGATGAGAGGGATCCAAGAAAAATATCAGATTCCATTAATAAGATAACCCACATGGAGTTTGGCCCTAGTTGCCAATTTTAACAGTTTCCCTATATAGACTTCTTCATCAATTATGTGATTCGGGAATGCAGTCTTGACATCCATTTGATGAATGTTCCATCCCATCGATGTTGCAAAAGAGACTAGTGAGTGTATAGTTGTATACCTTGTTGTTGGAGCAAATGTCTCTTCATAATCGATGCCTTCTTGTTGAGAGACGCCCCTAGACACAAATTTTGCCTTATACTTATCAATACTTCCATCTGCCACAGGTTTAATCTTGTAAAGCCATTTGGAAGCCACCACAGATTTGTCTTCAGGCCTAGGTATGATCTCCCAAACCCCATTCTTCATTATCAAATGATATTCTTCATTCATGGCATCCTTCCATTCTTGGTGATTGACAGCGTCTTCAAAGGTGAATGGCTTTGCTTATATTGACAGCCTCTTCAAAGGTGAATGGCTCTGCTTATATTAACTTTGAGTTTCTTACTTTCTCTGAATGTGCCTTTAGTTGCTCCATGTCCTTCTACATCTAATAGAGTAGATTTCAACCAGTTACGTCTCTTTCTAGTCTTGTGGATAACCACAAGTTGCACGAGTTCACTTGGACCTCCATCTTCATGATTTGACTCTTCTTCCTCCCTCATGCCTTCCTCTTCAAATATAGTTAGTTCTTCATCATCAGAGTCCATAGGGAGATCCTTTGATTTCTTGAATGCAATACTTTCATCAAATATCACATGTCGACTAACTTCTATTCGGTGTCCCTCTTTTATGTAGATCCTATAGGCCTTAGAAGAGTTACTGTAGCCAACAAATGTTCCCTTCATGCCTGAAGGAACCAACTTCTTTCTCTTATCCTTCAATATATGAATATAGACAAGACACCCAAAAATTCAGAGATGATCTACGCTTGGTTTCTTCCAAGTGAAAGCTTCTTCAAGAGTCATGTTATCTAGTGACCTATGGGGACTTTGATTTTGTTGAGAAATCTATAAAGCAATGATTAGAGTGATTTCTCTTTACTTGATAATTGCTTGCAATGTTCTTTTACTTATCAGCTTTGTTACTTAATATTATGTGTGTATACCATCAAACAACTACCAAAACAGGAAAAACGAGAACACTTAATATACGCTGGAAGCCAGCGCCAAAACCTCTCCACTTGAGAGGAACACTGAAAATCTCTTCTCTTCCTTATAGATTCTTCAATTGACGAATTCCAAGACCTTAAGACTGAAACCAATACCCTCCAAGACCAAGACCAACCTCTTCGGATGATGTGCTAACCTTGATCCAGTCAAACCCAGTCAAATCTCTTCCAGTAGCACTTCTTCGACCCTAGCTGCAGAATTTCGGCCTCCATTGTAAACCTGAAATTTTCGACCCCAAAGGAGTCATTGCTGCCACACTTATGAACCTCGCTTAGCTTTCCAAGGGTTCCTTACACCTTCGCTTACCCTTCTCTGTCTTCTGAAGCTAGAGGATTACTTCTAGTGATCTTTGCTTGAACTTCTTGCATTATTTTCTCCAAGATCGAACTTGTAGATGAAAACCCTAGATTTGTTGCAAAAACCCTAGTCCTCCTTTGCACGTGTGAGAGAGAAATAGCCCAAACAAAAATTCTTCTTCGTCCTCTTCCTTCTTTGTTGCCTTCTTCTTCCTCCTTTGCTAGAATGAGTGATGGATGAATGTGTCTCAAGGAAGTCAAGTTTCCTCCTATATATAGGCTCTTCAAGGTGGACGTGGCTCTTCCTTTTAGGCCGACTTGCCAACGCCCAGGTCGACTTGGTCTTCGAGGGTATTTTGACACTTTTAATGACAAAAATAGCTTTTTGTACAAATAACAATGTGCCCGAAGGGGTCTTCAACTTATGACAATCACTCTTTTGATTTATTGACCTAGGACAAACCCTAGAAGCACTCAATGGATGCTTGAACTATAAAATAAAAGACCTTAAGCATGAAACCCATGCTCCAAATATAATAATAATAATTTTCTTTCATTTTACAATTTACCTGAATCAAAAGTACATTTCATATTTATGAAGACCGAACCTAGTTACACATTTTTCAACACTCCCTCTTAACTATGGAGGTATTCATAAATCGTAGATGGACATTCTCAATTTGAAAAGATCTCATAAGAAGAGTCAAATTGGTAACCCATCTATTTAGCATCATAGCAACCAACATTATCACATAGCAAGCCTTTGACTAACATCTCTATCTCTCCACAAGATCAGAGCACAATGCTAGCGAGACCAATGATTTATAGACACCATCATCATTGTCTCTCAAGGTACATACTCCAACCGGGTGTTCACGGAGTATGACCTTCTTTGGACTTTTTTTATCTTGGATAGCTAGCCCTCAAAGAATATCAGTCCACGACTACTCTCATATTGGATGCCTACCTCATCCTCAAAGAGTATCGGATGCCAGATGCTTACCCAATCCTCCATTTTGTCTTCCCAAGTGAAGACAAGAATGATGTGTCTATCTCTCCCTCTCAATTAGGGAGGATACATCAACCAAACCAAGCTTGTCTCTCAAATACACAAGCTTCTTATTAGGAAGAGATTTTGTCAATATGTCAGCTCTCTACTCATTGGTGGAGATATACTGTCGCTGCAACACACCATCTTGTACTAGCTTCCGAATGTAGTGATACGTGTTGTCGATATGCTTTGTCTTTCCATAAAACACTGGGTCTTCAGACAATCACATACAACTGGTGTTATCACAATGTATCACTGTAGGGTCCATTGGTCCTTCAAATAGGTCATATAGCAGCTTCCTCAACCAGAACGCTTCTCTGCTTACTTCACAAGCTGCAATATACTCTGCCTCAGCACTACTCAAAGCAATTGTATCTTGCTTTCGACTCACCCAGAAGTCATGGAGGATCCCAAATTGAAACATCTTCCTAGAGTGCTCCTTCTATCTTGCTCACTGCCTCCCTAGTCAGAGTCTGTATATCCAATCAGATGGCATCATTCCTCCTATCGTACTTCAGGCAGTAGTGGATGGTTACTTGCAAATATCTCAGAATATGTTTTGTTGTTATCCAATGATCATGCTTCAGCTCCACTTGGAATTGACTGAGAACATTTACTGCAAATCATATGTCTGGTCGAGTAGTCACCAAGTACATTAGTGAGCCAATCAGTTGTCTATACCTGGAAGGATCCATAGGGCTTGATTCAAAACTCCTTAGTCTTTTCAAGTTTGTGATCATCGAGGTTGTCATTGGTTTGCAATACATCATGTCAAACTTCTTCAACATCTTGATCACATACTTTCCTTGACCTAGATAGATCTCATCAAGTCCTTGCCAAACTTCCAGTCTCAAATAGTAGTGCATAAGCCCTAGATCCTTCATGTCAAATTTTGTTGCTAGTTGCTTCTTGCATTCTTCAATTCGACGTCCTACACCTGTCAATAGAAGATCATCTACATACAAAAGAATGATTACCGGTTCTCCCTTCACAACCTCAATATAAAGGTTTGGATCAGCAAAACTCTTTGTGAAGCCTAATCTTTGTAGGTATGCATCCATCCTAGCATACCATGCCCTTGGTGCTTGCTTGAGGCCATATAATGCCTTCTTCAATCTTGTTGTCCGAGCAAATGTCTCTTCATAGTCGTTGCCTTCTAGTTGAGAGAAACCCCTAGCCACAAATCTTGCCTTATACTTGTCAATACTTCCATCTGTTGCATGTTTGATCTGATAGATCCATTTGGAAGTTACCACAGCTTTGTCTTCAGGCCTAAGCACGATCTCCCAAACTCCATTCTTCATTATAGATTGACATCTTCATTCATGGCATCCTTCCATCCTTGATGATTGACAGCTTCTTCAAAAGTGGATGGCTCTGCTCCTATTAGTTTTGTCATGTAGGTTGCATACCCAGAATATCATTTGAGCTTCTTGCTTTCTCTGAATGTACCTTGAGCTACTCCATGACCCTCTGCATCAAGTAGTGTAGAATTCAACCAGTTAGGTCTCTTTCTTGATTCGGGGATGACCACAAGTTGAATAGGTTAATTGAGACCTTCATGTTCATGATTAGATTCTTCTTCTTCCCTCATAACTTCTTCTTCAAATAATTGGAAGTTCTTTATCATCAGAGTCCATAGGAAGTTCCTTAGATCTCTTGAATGTAATACTTTTGTCAAATATAACATCTCGACTTACTTCTATACGGTGTCCTTCCATTATGTAGACACTATAGACCTTAGAAAAGCTATTGTAGCCAACAAATGTTCCTCTCATGCCTGAAGGGTCCAACTTCTTTCTTTTGTCCTTTGGTATATGAATATACGCAGGACAACCAAAGATTCAGAGATGATCCACAGTTGGTTTATGTTAAGCACATACATGGCTGAGGCAATATGAAAGATAAGCATGAGATTCCTTTTCTTTTTCACAATGATACATATTTATAATACATAAGAATGACCCTTGGTTTCATATTCCAAGTGGTCCCTTGGACTCCCTTTGGTTGTTCAACGTCCACACCAACCCTTAGAGGATTAGGTGTCCAACATTCCCCCCCTTAATCCGAAGGGTTATGTACAAGTCCAAGAAGAGAGTTGTAATACAAAACGTACAAAAATGCATGGCAGCACTAGGCTAAATGTGCTCTCTGAAATGTTGGTATAAAGGGAGGTGGTTTAAGGATTACCACCAACACTGGGACGCTTAGTGTAGTTCCCGAAACTCTTCCAGGTCTGGCAAGAAGTTGAGGTCCTCTGCTAGAGGAAGTGCTTCTGATGTTTTGAAGAGGGAAACCTTCAACCTTAAAAGGGAGGTCTCACCCCGCATAAAAAGAGAGAACCTCAACCTGAAAAGGGAGGTATCAACCTGTAATGGTTTAAGGATGACCAACAACTCTGGAATGCTTAATGCAATTCCTAGAACTCTTCCAAAACTGGCAAGAAACTGAAGTCTGCTGCTAGAGGAAGTGTCACCAATTCTTTGAAGAGACATCACCAACTAAAGGCATGCTCAAGGGCATCTTTGTCTCTGGCTACAACTCTGAATCTAGTATGGCAGGTTGTGGCTCAGGCTCGCTTGATGTGGCTTTGAAGCTTGTAGATGACCATCACTTTCCCCCCCTGTCAAATACAAGGTGAGGTGATGGAGAAAACTCAACTGCAAGATTGTTCAATACTCTAGAACAAGTTCTGACATATGACTGAAATATCTTCTTGCTTGTTGAAGCCCATTGCCAAGAAGTGATCCATCCAAGATGAATCTTTGTTCTTGCAAGAGGCTTGTTTTTGAAGCATCTGTTTGAAGAATGACTAGTTTTATGACAGTGCTTACATGGATGAAGATCAAAACAATGATCTTTTATATGGCCAACTTGGTCACAGTGTTGCCATTTCACAATTTTTTGTTGTTGTTGTGGAAGAGGAGCAGAATCTGGAACAACTGAGGGTGAACCGTCATGAAGAAACCCATCACTCAAAAATTTGATGGGTTTTGAATAATCTGGAATATGAAAGGAAACCTCCTTATCATATCCAAAACCTGTTATGTGTTTGTTATGGACAAGCTCTTCCCATGGTCTGATAATTGGCTTGGGAAGTGCAGACTGAACCTCTACATCTTTTTTGCACATTTACTCGTGAAATGGGTACTACATTTGCCATTTCTTGTTGATGATGGGAGTATGTCTCAATGTTATTGATTTGTCCACTCGTTCGCTGCTGACGGGTGTCATGATGCTTATGCTGATGTAACTCATCTCACTGGAAATGAAATTCAAATTGCAGAAACTCGATCATTTCTTGTGCATCTTGTAGACATATTTGAATATCGACAAGATTGGATTTGCTAATTTTTATCTTATCATGAATAGTGGAATGAATGAGAGTATTCAACAATTCTATTGTATCATCAATTTTAGCCATTTCAACAATTCAAGTTGAGAAAAAACAACCTTCTAGCAGTAATAAATAGTGTTCTTTCACTGATAATATTGGTGCCTCTTTCCTTGTTGGGATTCAAATATCTCTCCAAAATTTGGTATTGTATTGATCTTCTAAAGAACAAGGTCCTCAATAATAGAACCAACCCTTAATGGATTTCATTAATACATGGTGGATATCGCTCAACAATAAATGAAGTATGTTTAATAAGCGATGATTTGTATCTAGGGAAGAAACTACTCCAAAGATTCACCAACCTCACAATCACTGAAACCACATACTGTCACATGAAAACCTACGACATCAAGATGTTCCCAAATCCAACAAGTTTTACTAGATTTAAAGAATCAAAGTTTTCAAACCAGAAAATTCAACAACTCAAAGGCGTCAAACCAGCAAAGAGCCTTCAAATAGCCCCAGCGAATACTTCTTCAGGAGTTTTGTTATCTAGTTACCTGTGGCAACTTCGATTTTGAATATATACAGCTACCTTCATGGCTTCTCCCCACAGAAATTTTGGTAGATCTTGATCATGCAACATTGCTTCTACACTTTCTTCTATGGATCGGTTCTTTCATTTGCAACACCATTTTGTTCAGGATCATATGGAACTATTAGCTCCCTCTTAATCCAAGACTCCCTACAAAAAGTTATGATTACCTTAGATGTATATTCTCCTCCATTATCGGACCTCAGTATCTTGATTCTCCTTTATGTAAGGTTCTCTACTTCAGCTTTGAATTCTTGAAATTTGGTAAATACTTCATCCTTGGATTTCATTAAGTAAACCTTAAATGTGACATAATATAGATGACCTCCAAGTGACTTAGGAGTCATAGGACCACAGACATCGAGATGAATAAGATCCAAAATTTATTTTGACCGTGAAGCACTACTTCCAAATGGTCTCTTGGTGTTATTACCCAATGCACATCCTTTGCATACTCCTTCGTGATCTTCTTTCAATTCGGAGATTCCATCTACTATAGAACTTGGAAAGATTTTGATATGGAGATGACCAAATCTTCTATGTCATAGTTCACATCGGCTAATTTCAATGTGAACCAAAGCTTAAGCAAGAGAAGATATCAACCTGTAAAGTCTTCCTTCACGAATACCAATTACTCTAGCATTTTCTATGCTTGAGTTCTTACTACATACTACAACCTTTCAATCAATGAAAACCACTCTATAATGCTTATCTTGTAGACTTGAAATGGAAAGTTCTTATGCAAACCTGGAACAAATAGGATGTTGTTGAGATGAATATTGCTTCCATTCTCCAACTCTATTGATGTTGACCCAATTCCTCTTACAGGATAGCTCTTATTATCTCCAAGTTCCACTGAATAAGAAGACTTTCCTTTTGATAATGTCTTCAGTTGTTTGTGATGACCAGTCATGTGTCTAGATGCACCACTATCGATGACCCAAATGTTCTTGTCTTGAAATGTGTCAATGAGTGTTGAGAAGAGTCCATCATTTATCTTGGTTACTTCCCTCTGTGTAGTAAATAGAAGATTACATGCTTACTTGATGCCTTTCTTGAGATGGCTTGCTACCTTTGAACACTCCTTGAGGAACCCTTTCAATGTAGTAGAGATCTTTACAATGCCCTTAGTCAACCTTAGCTCTAAAACGATGTTGAGAAATCTATAAGGCAATGATTAGAGTGATTTCCCTTTACTTGATAATTGTTTGTGATGCCTTTTTACTTATTAGCTTTGTTACTCATTATTATACGTGTATATTATCAAACAGCTACCAAAACAAGAAGAACAAGAACACAGAATATACGCTGCAAGCCAAGGCCAAAACCTCTCCACTTGAGAGGAAAACCCGCAAATCTCTTCTCCTCCTTATAGATTCTTCAATTGACAAATTCCAAGACCTTAAGACTAAAACCAATACCCTCTAAGACCAAGACCAACCTATCTAGATAATGTGCTAAACTTGATCCAGTCAAACCTAGACAAATCTCTTCCAATAGCACTTCCTCGACCTCCAGCTGCAAAATTTCGACCCCATTGCAGCCCTGAAATTTTCGGCCCCCCAACAATTCTTGTTGCAGCACATGTGAGCCTTGCTTGGCCTTCCAAGGGTTCCTTAGACCTTCGCTTACCATTTATCTATCTTCTAGAGCTTGAGGACAACCTCTAGTGACCTCCGCTTGATCTTCTTGCCTTCTTTTCTCCAAGATCGAACTTGTAGATAAAAACCCTAGATCTGTTGCAGAAACCCTAATCCTCCTTCGCACGTGTGAGAGAGAAATAGCCCAAACAAAAAGCCTTCTTCGTCCTCTTCCTTCTGTGATGCCTTCTTCTTCCTCCTCCTTTGCCAGTATGAGTGATGGATAAATGTGTCTGAAGGAGGTCGAGTTTCCTCCTATATATAGGCTCTTCAAGGTCGACATGGTTCTTCCTTTTAGGCCGACTTGCCAGCGGCCAAACCAACTTGATCTTGGAGGGTATTTTGACACTTTTAATGACAAAAATAATTTTCTTTACAAATTACAATGTGCCCGAAGGAGTCTTCAACTTATGACAATGACTCTTCTGACTTCTTGACCTAGGACAAACCCTAGAAGCACTCAATGGGTGCTTGACCTATAAAATAAAAGACCTTGAGCATTAAACCCATGCTCCAAAAAATAATAATAATAAATTTCTTTCATTTTACAATTTATAAGAATCAAAAGTACATTTCATATTTATGAACACTGAACATAGTTACACATTTTTCAACAATTTTTGTATGTATACAATTGTCTTCGTAGCTTCACCCCGCAGAAATTTCGACAAATCTTGATCATGTAACATGGCTTTTACTCTTTCCTCAATGGATCCATTCTGTCATTCGGCAACCCCATTTTGCTCGGGATTATATGGGACTATCAGCTCCCTCTTAATCCCATACTCCTTACAAAAGGTTATCATTTCCTTTGATGTGTATTTTCCCCCATTATCATACCTTAAAATCTTGATTCTCCTTTCTATAAGGTTTTCTACTTCAGCTTTGAATTCTTGAAATTTGATGAATACTTCATCCTTAAATTTCATTAAATAAACCCAAGTTTTTGTTGAATGGCCATCAATTAATATTACATAGTATTGTTAGTTTTTGTAGCATCGAATGTGTTCTAGCCTTGAAATTTTGTAGAGAGGCTAGAATACATGAGATCTCCAAAACCCAGAAATCGTTTCTAGAAATTCTCCCTAGAAATGACTTAATTAGATTATTAACTAGTTTTTTAATATTTCCTAAGTCTAAACTTAGGAAATATCGTTAAATAATTAAAATTAATTAAATCAAGTTGTGAATGATCTAGAAATTCACACAGATCAACTTCAAGTTAATCCTAGCCATCGATTAAGATTTAGTCTTGGTCGTTGGATTCCCAACAGAGGATTATAAGAAGAAGTCAATGGACACTTGGAGAGTACACTTGAGCAACAGTTCCTTGTCAGCTCAAGCTAGCAGCAGTAGAGTTCGAGCTAGAGAGGGACGCAGTGTCAGTGAGGAGCAGGGACAGCAATCCAGAGGAAAATTTTGAGATCCGAAGAGGCAATAGCGAGAGGTTGAGTTATTCCCATTGCAGGAACATGAGTGAAGGAATGCGTGACTGCAGGAACGCGAGTGCATGAACACGCGAGTGCAAGAACACGAGTGCAAGAACACACAATTGTTGGAACGTGCGAGTGCGGGAATGCACACATACAGAAACGCAAGTGCAGGCAGCACGAGTGCAAGAAGCGCGAGTGTTGGGGATGCTTAGGGAATATCTCTGCTAGATTTTCTTATTGTTTGGATTGCCAGTTGGGCATCCATAGATGTACTCCAATTTTACTGTTGCATAATAAAACAAAACCCTCACTGTTGCACCAGTTTTCCCAAGTTGGATTTTTCCGGGGACATTTATCCAAAAATAATTGTGTAAATTTATGTGTGTGCTAGCATTTCTTCCAGCGTTTAATCTTCTGCAGTGTTATTTGTGTAGGTTGCAATGTGACGTATTCAGTGTTTGTTGTAGGAAATAGTAAATAAATTGTTAAATTTAATTAACAATTAGGAGAATAATTTCCAGTTGTTGCAATAGGATTTCGAGTTTCCGAATTTTCACATGGTATCAAAGCACAGATGATCAACCAGAGAGCTTAGTAGCGAAGAAAGGAGTTTCGTTGTTCAGTGTGGGCAGCAGCTCGAAACCCCAGAAGGCAGCGCAGTCACTTTGCCAAGAGGTCGAATATCTTGAGGAGATTCAATTTTTCTGAGAGGGACAGAAAAATTCGCTCTCTCCGGATCGAGGGATTCGAGAGGCAGAGGGAACAGCCCAGTATTTTCGCAGAGCAAATCTATAGCTAGACGCAATAGTTTTTGCAGCAGTTTGCTAGAGTAGAACTAGCATCGGGTGGAAGAGAGAAGAAGCACACACGGCAGAGGGAAAATTTCTCTTAAGGGATCTCGAGTTCTAGAGATCTAATTTTTCCAGTTGCAAATTGGCAGTAGTTGTGAGCAGATCTTCTCACTCCAGAAGGGAGTGCGAGTAGCAGATCCAGCAACTGAGCAACGGGAAAGAGGGAGATTTTCGAGTTTAGTTTCTCCAGTTTTGAGTCTCACTGATTTTGCAGCTTTGCAGGGATGACCATACGAGATTTCCAAAGAAGGTCATGTGAGTTAGCCATAATGCAGATCTAGGCAGCAGATCGACTTCTAGTTGCCGGAGACAAATGCCGAAGGAAGTACGAGTTGCAAAGAAAGGAAGGGTCCAGCCAAGGACTAGGATCGAAAGGAGGTAATGGGGCACCAGATCCAGGAGGTGGAGTATGAGACTCTAGTGTGCCAAATTGGCAAGGTCCAACACAATTGCAACAAGGAGATCAGTCAAATCAGTTCCAGATTCTTGCAGCGGGACCATCACCCTTGCTATAGGGGCCAACAAGATCATAGTAGTAGGTTTAGTGTCAACAAACGCAATCTTTCATTAGACAGTTACAAGGCTAGTTGCAGTCAGTAACTGGAAGACAGTCGCAGAACTAGTTGCAGTGACATAGACAGTGTGAATTGCCCAGTTGCAGTATGCAGGTGCAGTTCCATCCAAGAGATTCCCAGCGCAAAACTACACAGTCCAGTTTCCAGTGTAGGAGGATAGTGCGAGTTGCCAAGAGGGAGCAAAGAGATTTCCCATTAGGAGATTGAGACTCAAAGGGAGTCTAGTTTCAGAGGGAGCAACCCTATGGAAGCTAGTGCTTGAGGATCTGAGAGATCAGACTCATTATTGCAGTAGATGCAGTAGCAATGCAGAGATAGCAGCAATAGCAACAGTATGAGTAGATCATATTTCACTATGATCGACAACATACCTCCAAGCGTGAGGTGGGGTGATTTGGAGTTGTAGCCCTAGAGCGCTACAGGTTGGCAGGATCCTTGAGGAGTCCACCTCTTGGATCAATACCTTGCAACGAGGGCCCACAGTATTCAGTAGCAAGATGGATCAGTGACAGTCGATGCAGTCAGATGCCAAAGTGACAATCACAAAGACTTGATTTCTAGTAGCATCAGATGTGCTCTAAGCCTCAAAATTTGCAGGGAGACTTGGACATATGTATTCCACAATACCCAGAAATTGTTTTGGGAAATTCCACCCGAAATCAGTTTTATTAAAATAATTAATTATTTTTAATAGAGGCCTAAGTCTAGACTTAGGGAATTAAAATAATTAAAGGGTATTAATCAAGTTGTATGTGAAACTTCTGGAAGAATACGAGTATCAAGCCAAAATGATCTGAGCCCTTGATTAGAATCTAATCTGGGTCGTTGGTTCTCAACAGAAGGATTATAAGAGGAGGCTTAATGGGCATTTGGAAAACACATCGAGTGGGAGATCAAAGATCAAATTTCTGAAGTGAGCAATGCAGCAGTTGCCAGAGAAATTCGAATTGATTTTTTGCAATGAGGGGCAAGGCTAGTTCTTACTGGAGATTTCTATTGATTTGTGAATACTCAGCAGAGGAGGCAAAGAGAGATCCAGGAGAGGCAGCGCACAGACTAAGCTGGCCAGCGTAGGCTGACACAGAGGCAGCACAGAGCCTTGAGGAGATCCTTATTTTTGTTGGAGAGATCGATTTCTGCAGCCGGAAGCCAAGGTGTGAGACTGGGAGGACAGAATCGAAGTCTCAGAGAGGCAAATCGATCAGCAGAGGGAGTGACGTAGTCCCTTAGAGCTGTGACGTTGGGCCTACACAATGACTGCACAGAGGCAATGCAGAGGTAGTAAGGGACTAGCCATTCTGTGGTTGGATAAGTCAGGATCGCCAATGATAGTGTGAGGTATTTCTCACTAATCTTTTGTCAGTAATATTCTTTATACTGGATAAGCCAGTAAGGCATCCAGAGGTTGTATTCAAAAAACTGCTGCTTAATAATACAAACCCTTAGATGCTACACCATTTTTCCCGCATTGGGTTTTTCCGAGAACTTTTTTCCAAAAACAATTGTGTAGATGCGTGTGATGTTTATTTCTCTCCTGTATTGTATTTAGTTTCCACAGTTTTATTTTATTGTAGGCTACAGTGTATGTATTTCAGTATTCGTCATAGAAAACTGCAAGTAACTTGTTCAATTAATTTAACAAGTAGGTGAAATATAATCAGTTTGTTGCAGTAAAAATCGGGTAACCAATTTTTCATATGCTATCAAAGCACATATCGTGAGCAAAAGAGCTCAGAAGCAGAAAGGAAGCAGAGTTCGAAATTACTGCAAAGGCAACGATTCGAAACCCCAGCAGGCAGCATAGTCCTTGGGCCAAAAGGTCAAAGTTTTGAGGAGAATTTGATTTCTCTGAGAGAATTGATAGAGAAATTCGATCTCCAAATCAAAGCTTTCTAGAGGCAGAAGGAAGTAGCGTATTTTTCCTAGCAGAGCAGATCTTCAGCTGGGACACAGATATTTTGCAGCATTTGCTGGCAGAATAGCGTCAGTCGGAGAGAAAAACACACATGAGGGAATTTCTTCCTCAAAGAATTCCTAGCTAGGGAATTTGAATTCTCATTTGCTAAGTAGCAGCAAGGGGAAGTAGATCTACTGACTCCAGTAGGGAGTGCATAGGCTAGCCCAGTAGTAGCGCAGAGAAGAGAGGTCATTCAACTTTTTCGATTGGCAGAGATGGCAGCCAGTGGGTTGAGAAATCAGGATCAGTGATGGTGCATCCAACTATGTGATTTGGAAGGCAAGGATGTCATGCCTTCTGGATTAACATTTTCTCAAGATCTAAGTCGACAATGTGGTAGTTGAGCCTGCGGATCCAAATCCGCTCAAGAAGTACAAGGGAGAGATGGCAAAGGCCAAGCGGATGATCCTCAACGGAGTGAATGATCATGTAGTATGTCACATCTCAAGCAAAAGGACTGCCAAGGAGATGTGGGATGCCTTGTCCACGCTATATCAAGAATCTTTTGAGTAGTGGAAGATGTACTTGGGGCAGAAGATGAGATCCACGCAGATGCAAAAGGGGGAACACATCGATCTGTTCCTTGCAAAGCTTCAGGAAACCCAAGACGAGTTGGCAGTTGTGGGGTCAACACCTCAACCTATCGAGATGGTGAGCCTAGCCCTGAACTTAGTTTTAAAAGAGGGGCGAGTATTTGTCCAGAGCATCCTAGGCAGGGAGAAATTGCCAGACTGGGAAGGGATGTGGGCCGCTCTTCAGCGAGAAGAGATGAGAAGAGACTTAGTCAAGTGCAAACTTGATAGCAGCAGCATCAGCAGTGGGACGAAGCCCAAGGAGGAAGATGAGAATGTAACCCTCGCATCTAAGGGGCAGCAGGAGCAGTGGAAGAAGAAGAAAGTTATTTCAAAGAACAAGTGCTTCCGATGTGGCGAACTTGGTCACTACGCTACACAGTGTCCTCTCAAGAAGAAGGACAAGGACGAGAAGCATGATCTGAAGGTTGCATCTGCACAGATCAAGGAGGAGTTTGCCATGATCGCCCAGAGGTGGGGTGATATAGAACTGTAGTTCGAAAGAACAACAGATGGGCAAGATCCTTGAGGAGTCCACCTCTTGGATTAATACCTTGCTACGGGAGCCCAGATCAGAAGTAGCAGGATGGATCGAGTCAATTGATGCAGAGGAGTGTCGAAGTGAAAGTTGTAGTGGCTAGGAGCGCCAGAGACTAAGCAGCGCAAAGCAAAGTTGGCAGCAGTGCAGTTGGCACAGAGTAGAGTCAACAGCAGCGCAGAGGCTTTAAAAGGTCAGTGCAGAGATTAGCAGCAGTCAGAACTCCAACAACAAATGCATCATGTTGAACACTTGTTCAGTAATTTTGGATGCTTTTCCGTTGCTGATGAAGTAGCAATAGCAGTTGGAGAAGATTGCAATGTAGATGCAATGTTGGTAGTGGCAGGGCCAGTAGCAACACGGATGCAGAATTTAGGAGGGAGTTGCAATACAGATGCAGTGTCCGCAGTGCCAGCAGCAGTACAGATGCAGCATTTGCACAGTAGTTGGTGGGCAGCGATGTCAGAGCACAGAGGGAGATGTTACAAAGAAGGGTGACGCTTCAACAGGTTGCATTACTAGAGCACATTCCTCGCTAAGAGGGAGTGTTGATTTCTAGTAGCATCAAATGTGCTCTAAGCCTCAAAATTAGGGAGCCTTGGACACATGTATTCCACAATACCAAGAAATTGTTTTGGGAAATTCCACCCAGAATCAGTTTTATTAAAATAATTAATTATTTTTAATGGAGGCCTAAGTCTAAACTTAGGGAATTAAAATAATTAAAGGGTGTTAATCAAACTATGGGTGAAACTTCTAGAAGAAGACGAGGATCGAGCCAAAATGATCTGAGCCATTGATTAAAATCTAATGTGGGTCGTTGGTTCTCAACAGAAGGATTATAAGAGGAGGCTTGATGGGCATTTGGAAAACACATCGAATGGGAGATCAGAGATTGAATATCTGAAGTGAGCAGCGCAGCATTTGCCAGAGAGATTTGAAGTGACTTTTTGCAATGAGGGGCATGGATAGTTCCGGTTGGAGATTTCTCCTAATCCGGGAATACTCAGCAGAGGAGGCAAAGAGAGATCCGAAAGAGGCAATGCAGAGACTAAGCTGACGCAGAGGCAGCACAGAGCCTCAAGGAGATTCGTATTTTTGCTGGAGAGATTGATTTTTGAAGCCGGAAGCCGGGGTGCGAGACCAGGAGGACAGAATCGAAGTCTCAAAGAGGCAAATCGAGCAACAGAGGGAGTGACGCAGTCCCTAAGAACTGTGACATTGGGCCTACGCAGAGGGAGCGTAGAGGCAACAAGGGACTAGCCATTATGTGGTTGGATGAGTTAGGATTGCCAATGATAGTGTCAGGGATTTCTCACTAATCTTCTGCCAGTGATATTCTCTGTACTGGATAAGCCAGTAAAACATCCAAAACTTGTACTCGAAAAACTATTGCTTAATAATACAAACCCTCAGTTGTTGCACCGATTTTCCCGCATTGGGTTTTTCTAGGGACTTTTGTCCCAAAACAACTGTGTAGATGTGGGTGATGTTTATTTCTTTCTTGTGCTATATTTAGTTTCCGCAGTTTTATTTTGGTGTAGGTTGCAGTGTATGTATTTCAGTATTTGTTGTAGACAACTGCAAGTAACTTGTTCAATTAATTTAACAAGTAGGTGAAATATAATCAGCTTGCTGCAGTAGGAATCAGGTAACCGATTTTTCACAGAGACTAGTAGCAGCTAGATGCTAGGGAGCATAGTGTAGAGTTGGTAGTGTTAGTTTCTGCTAGCATCATATGTGCTCTAGCCATGAAAATTGGTGGAGAGGCTAAAGCACATGAGTTCTAAAGAACCTAGCAATTGTTTGGTGAAATTCCACCCGGATTGTATTTTATTAAAATAATTAATATTTTTAATGGGGTTCCTAAGCCTAAACTTAGGAAAATTAAAGTATTAATGGGTATTAATCAAAATATGGGCGAGAGTTCTCTAGAAAGAAGATCAAGTCAAGTTTTAATCTTAGTTGTTGATTAGAGACTTAATCTCGATCGTTGAAGTCTCAACGAGAAAAGTATAAGAAGGAGGCTTGGGGTTGATTTAGAAACGCACAGGGAGAGAATGAATTAATCTCGAGTTCGATTTCTGGGGCTAGGAAGCTGAGAAATTCAAACTGAGTGATCATGCTGTAGCAGAGGGGCAGGGATAGTTCGGGAATACTAGATAAAGAGGCAGAGAGCCACTAGTGGACGCAGCGTAGCATGTAGAGAGACTGACACTAGGCCAGTCAAGGCCCACACAGGCCTGACGCAGAGCCAAAAGGGCCAACGCAGAGCAGAAGCAGTCCTCTGCGCAGAAAGTCAAAACTGCTGGGGAACTGGTGGAACAGTTGAGAAGGTTGACGCAGAAGACATAAGAGACAGTGCAGGGCTGACGCAAGGCCAACGTAGAGATAGTCGAGGTTAGCCAGTTTTGTTGTTGGATCAGCCAGAAATTGCCGGGTGAAGTGAGGTAATCTCACTCAGTTTTCCGCCATTATATTTTTTCTCTATCACTGGTTTGTCGGGAGGGAAACCAGAGTCATATTCAGAACTATTGCTCAATAATATAAAACCCTCGAAGTTGTTGCACCAGTTTTCCCGCATTGGGTTTTTCCGGGGACTATTTTGTCCAAAAATAACGGTGTCCTATGTATCTTGTTCTTTGCTCAGTTTCTTGTTTCGTGTAATCAAATTAAATTGGTGTAGGCTGCAGAAGTAATTTACTTCAGTATTCTTCAGAAAATAACTTGATAATGTATATTAAAATCAAGTGGGAGAAGTAAATTCAGTTTTGCTGCAGTAGGGGATCCTTGAGGATAGGAATTTTCACATGGTATCAGAGCATTGATTTTGAAACAGGAAGAACAGATCCAGTGTTGAGCAAAGAGATCAATAGTTGCATTTGGCAACAATTCAAATCCCCTTGAAGGGATTGCGCAACAGTCCTTGTCGGGAAAGCAGAGATTCCGAGGAAATCTCTCTCTGAGAGAGTCAATAGAGAGGTACGATTTCCGGTTTGTGAGCTTGCAAACGCAGAGGGAGTGACGCAGAGCCTCAGCGCAGTGCTTGAAGGGCGTAGTTTTTGCCTGGGCAGAAATCCATCGCAAAAGAGCGAAAACACATAGAAGGGGAATTTTCTCCTCATATGACTTTTCTCGCCAAAAGTTCAAATTTTTCACTTGTCGGGCAGCAAACCAGTGCTAAGTAGTGACTAGAGGAGTCAATTCAACAGTTTGGGTGAGATGGCATCACATGGGCTCAGAGATCATCCCAGGTTGGAAGGAGCTTCCAACTATGTCATATGGAAGACGAGAATCTTAGTTGTTCTGGAGGAGTAGGATCTCGAAGCCTACGTCAAAAGTGTTGTGGTTGTTCCCGCGGACAATGATAAGAAGAAGAAGTACAAGGCCGAGCAGGGAAAGGCGAAGAGGTTGATACTCGATGGAGTTCAAGACCATGTGGTCTCACACTTGCAGGGCAAAGATACAGCTTGAGAAATGTGGGAAGCTTTGTCTTCACTGTATGAAGGTTCTTCCAAACAGCGGACATTAATACAAAAGGGAGAAGGGGTTAACTCCTATCTTCAATGACTTCAAGACACCAGAGACCAGCTTGCTGCAATGGGGTCTACTCCTCAGTCTACCACGATGGTAAGGACGGCCCTGAATGGAATCTCGGATGAATGGCAAGTCTTTGTCCAAATTATATTGGGCTACGAAAGACTACCTTCATGGGAGGAGATGTGGGCAAGCCTTCAACAGGAAGAATTAAGAAGGGATCTGGTTAAGTTCAACCTCAATGGCAATAGTGGAAGTGGCACGAAGACCAAGGAGGAGGAGGAGAACGCATCTCTAGCATTAAAGGGACAGTAGAAGCAGAAGCGGAAGCGGAAGAAAGACATTTTGAAGGTGAAATGTTTCAAATGTGGCGAGATGGGCGACTTTGCATCACAGTGTATTTCGAAGGTGAAATGTTTCAAATGTGGTGAGATGTGCCACTTTGCATCATAGTGTCCTTTGAAGCAAAAGGATAAAGGATGAGAAACATGATCCTAAGGTTGCTCCAGCAAAAATTGACGAAGATGAGTTTTCCATTAGTGCCCACGCATCTCCAAGAGGGAAATGGGGCGATATAAAACTGTAGTTGGGAGGACTACATGTGGGCAGGATCCTTGAGGAACCCACCTCTTGGATCAATTCCTTGCTACAAAAGCCCGAAATTCAGCAGTAGCAAGATGGACTTAGTGTCAGATGATGCAAGGATTGTTTGGAGAGACAGATGCAGTAGCCTGAGACTAGAGACTGACAGTGCAAAGCAAGGTTGGCAGCAATGCAGATGGCACAGTGCAGAAGTCGACAGCAGCGCAGAAGCTTCAGAGGGTCAAAGACTAGTATCAGTCAGATTCCAACATTCACATGGTATTATGTTGAACACAGTTAGTTCAGAAATTTTGGATGCTTTTCTGTTGTTGAGCAGCGGCAATTGGAAAATGACACAGTGTAGAGCTAGCAGTGGCAATGTTAGCAGTAGATGCAGAGGTAGTTGTAGTACAGATGCAGTAGTAGCAATGGCAGTGTCATGGGCAGCAGTGCAGTAGCAGCAGCAGCACAGAGTTGGTGGCAGCAACAATGCAAAAAGGAGATGCTTCAGAGACAGAGTAGCATGCAGTTGGACATTGTTGCTAGAGAACTTTCCTCGCTAAGAGGGAGTGTTCGTTTTTGGTAGCATTGGATATGATCTAGCCATGAAAATTGGTGGAGAGCTTGAGGCACATGAGTTCTAAATAACCCAAAAATCGTTTGGTGAAATTCCACTCGGATTGTATTTTATTAAAATAATTAATATTTTTAATGGGGTTCCTAAGTCTAAACTTAGGAAAAGTAAAGTATTAATGGGTATTAATCAAAATATGGGTGAGAATGTTCTAGAAAGTGGATCAAGCCAAGTTTTAATCTCAGTCGTTGATAAGAGACTTAATCTCGGTTGTTGAAGTCTCAACGAGAAAAGTATAAGAAGGAGGCTTGGGGTTCATTTAGAAACACACACGCAGAGAACGAATTGATCTGGAGTTCGATTTCTAGGGCTAGGAAGCTGAGAAATTTGAACTGAGTGATCATTCTGCAGCAGAGGGCCAGGGATAGTTCGAGAATATTGGACAGAGAGGCAGAGAGCCACTACTGGAGGCAACGCAGCATCTAGAGGGACTGACGCTGGGACAGTCAGGGCCCACGTAGGCCTGATGCAGAGCCAAAAAGGCCAACGCAGAGCAAAAGTTGTCCTCCACACAGAAAGCCAAAACTGTCGAGGAACTGTCAAAACAACCGGGAAGGTTGACGCAGAAGGCAAAAGAGACATCACAGGGTTGACGCGAAGCCTATAAGCCTGACACAAGGCCTACATAGGGCCAGAGCAGAGATAGTCGAGGTTAGCCAGTTCTGTCGCTAGATCAGCCGGAAACTATCGGGCAAAGTGAGAATCTCAGTCAGTTTTTCGCCATTATATTTTTTCTCTGTCACTGGTTTGTCAGGAGGGCAACCAGCATTGTATTCAAAACCACTACTTAATAATATAAAACTCTCAGAGTTGTTGCACCGGTTTTCCTACATTGGGTTTTTCCGGGGACTATTTGTCCAAAAATAATGGTGTCCTATGTATCCTGTACTTTGCTCGGTTTCTTGTTTCATGTAATAAAATTAAATTGTTGTAGGCTGCAAAAGTAATTTGCTTCAATATTTTTCAGAAAATAACTTGATAATGTATATTAAAATCCAGTGGGAGAAGTCAATTCAGTTTTGTTGCAGCAAGGGTTCCTTGAGGATAGGAATTTTCACAGGCAGCAATGCAATTGGCACAGTGCAGAGTCAGCAACAGAGCAGATTCTTCAGTGACAGTGCAGATACTAGCAGCAGCCAGAGACTCGGGAGACAGATGCATTATACTAATCACAGTTGATTCAGTATTTAGGATGCTTCTGAGTTGCAGTTGCTGTAGTTGCAACAGCAACATATGAGAGGAAGTTGTAGTGCAGATGCAATGTTGGCAGCCGTTCAACAGGGTCAGCAGCATCATAGATGCAGCGAATATTAGAGTTGCGGAGTGGTTGGTGTTGATTTGGGGTAGCATCGGATGTGCTCTAGCCATGAAAATTGGTAGAGAGGCGAAAGCACATGAGATCTCCAACACCCAGAAAGGGTTTGGGCAGATTTTAACCGGTTTGGGAGATAAAATAATTAATATTTTTAATGGAGTTCCTAAGTCTAAACTTAGGAAAAATAAAATATTAATGGGTATTAATATAAAACTGAGTTAGAATGTTCCAAAAGTCTTGGATCAATCCAAATCTAATCTTTGTCGTTGATAAGAGATTTTATCTCAATCATTGAAGGACCAATGAGAAAAGTATAAGAGGAGGCTTAAGGGTTTGTTGGAGAATACACCAGAGTGATCAGTCATTCATTTTGCTAGAGCGGGGTTGCTAAGTAGAGTTGAATCAGTGATCAGCAGCGAGGGGCAGTGAGTATGAGGCAAAGAGGCAGAGACAGTACTGAGAGACCAGCGCAAAAGCAGAAAGAGCGAGAGCAGTAGCGAATCCAAGCTATGCAGAGCCCAGCAGAGACACTGTAGAGGCCAAAGGGACTACGTCATCCACGTAGAGGCTGTTGGAGTGATGCAGAGGGTCCTAGAGGCTGCACAATTCCTCAGAGGGCTGACATAGAGGGTCCTGGGGCTAACGCAGGTCAGCAAGAGAGGCTAACGCAGAGGCGAGAAGGGCCAGCGTTAAGCTTCAGTTGTGCCGGAGAGGGTTTCGTGGGACAGGTTTTCTGAATACCTATTTCCGAATATAGAGGTATTGTTGTCGTGTATTTTTTCTCTGTCGGGTTAGCCAATTAGGCACCCAGTTGTACTCAGATAGACTGCATAATAATATACCCTCATAACAGTTGCACCGGTTTTCCCGCATTAGGTTTTTCCAGGGACATTTGTCCAAAAATAACAGTGTCCTAGTGTGCTTGTTTTTCTTTCAGTTGTTGATCTGTAGATGTTGTGGCTGTATTATGCTTATTTCGGTATTTAAATGTATTAAATAACTTGTTCGAATTTAAACAAGTAGAAGAAATAAACCAGCAGAATACAGATTACTTTTCTAACGGGTAGGCTTAGAAAATTCAACATGGTATCAGAGCGTGGTTGCAGATCACAGGAGAGTTGAAGGCATCAGCTAGGCAAAGCATTTGCAGCAGAATTAGCTGTCTCGAGTGACTGTAGCTAATCCTTGTAGAAGCGACAAAGGAAAGGTTGACGCAGAGGGACTGCGTCATCAGTCCAGGCCAGAGAGAGGCCAGCGCAGTGGCTAAGAAGGGTAGAAACATGCTCACGCAAAGGCCAAGAGGGCTAACACAATTCGCTGAGGGAGTTGTTTTGCTGGTGTCGGGATTGAACAGAGCCTAGAGGCTCAGTACTTCAGTTGCTAGGGCGAAGGAAGTTGTGGGCAATTTGCGGGAGCAAAGCTGGTGAGGTACTGTGGTCAAAACAGTGCCTAACAGGGAAAGACCAAGGTAGAGGGAGTTGTTGCAGAGGCGGATTTCTAACCAAGGAATTCGGATCAATGTTGCAGTTGCACAGACGATCGGAGAGGGGCAACTTGATGTTGACAGAAGGATTTCCAAGAGGGAAATCAGGACTCAGAGGAAGTCCACAAGAGAACTTCCAGAAGGGAAGTAGAGAGACTCAGAGGAGTCGACAGAAGAGCAGCGAGATGGTCGTGAATGGGCCGAAAGATCAGGATAGTCTAGACGGAGTGTCCAACTTTGTGGTCTGGAAGGCCAGGATCTTCTCCATTCTAAACAGACATCGTATCAAGGGCTTCGCCTTGAGTGTGATGGCTATCCCAGTTGACCCGATAGCTAATGAAAGGTATGAGGAGGCAATGGCTAAAGCAAAGTGTATCATCCTTGATGGGGTCAAGGATCATGTGGTCCCACATATTGCCGAGAAGGAAACGACAAAGGAGATGTGGGACACTTTGAGGACATTGTACCAGCATAATTTCGTGCAAAGGAAGATGCTTCTGGAGAATCAGCTAATGTCATACCAGATGCAGAAGGGAGAGCAGATAAATGTCTTCCTCAGTCGGTTGAAGGAGATATGTGACCAACTGACTTCCATAGGGGCCACGTTGGATCAAGAGTTGATGGTAAGGACCGCACTTAACGCAGTCTTCAAGGATTGGGAGACATTTGTGTAGAGCATACTAGGCAGGACGAGTCTTCCGAATTGGGAAGAAATGTGGGAGGCTCTTCGTCAAGGATCAGATGGCTAACCAAGGCGGGGAATAGCACCAAAGGAGTCAAGATCAAGAAGGAAGAGGAACAGGATACGGCTCTGGCATCTGCGGGAAAGCAGGAAAAGAGGAAGAAGAAGGACCTCTCCAAGGTCAAGTGCTTCCATTGTGGGGAACTTGGTCACTATGCGAACCAGTGTCCGATGAAGAAGAGTAAGGGAGAGGCTTATGACTCGAAGGCAGCGCCAACGAGGGCAAAGAAAGAAGTCGAAGAGGATGATGATTGTGCCATGAGTGCTCATGTGCCACTCGAGAAGAAGTGGGGAGACATCGATCTATAGTCAGGAGGACTGTAAGCGATGAGGGGCAAGATCCTTAAGGTACCTAACCTCTTGGATTATACCTTGCTACGGAAGCGCCGAAGAGGAGTAGCAGGATTGGCAAATGTAGGTAGAAACGGATGCGGATGAAGCGGCGGAGAGTGCTACAGTGCAGGAGTCCCCGGGCAGCGCGAGGCTAGCAAGTTGCAACAGTGTGAGAGGCACAGAGTGTTGCACCAGTGCAGGATGGCACAGAGAAGTGTGCAATAGTGAAAGATGCAGGGAGTTGTTGCAGCAGCGCAGAGGTCAATAGAGGGAGCACTTGTTAGCGACAAAGGGAGCTTCAGCATCGGGAGTGTTTCTAGCCTGACAGGGATGTCAGAAGTTGGGTGGATCAGTCACTTACTTCTCAGTAACTGAGTTGCAGTGCAGTATAAGTATGTAGTATCACGATGCAGCATGATGAGAGGGGGATGTAGTGCAGATGCAGTGTTGGAAGTATGGACCAACAGCAGCACGAATGCAGAGGGAGTTGTCGTACGGATGCAGCAGTGGTAGTGGAGGGCCATGGGTAGCAGTACAGGATGCAGCAGTGCAGAGGATGTTGGGCAGGGAGGCCTAGCATCAGCACAGGTACTGGTGCCGGATGATCAGTGTGATACTCAGTCAGGGATATTACTAGAGCACAGTCCTCGCTAAGAGGGAGTGTTGATTTGGGGTTGCATCGGATGTGCTCTAGCCATGAAAATTGGTGGAGAGGCTAAAGCACATGAGATCTCCAAGACCCATAAAGGGTTTGGGCAGATTCTAACCGGTTTGGGAGATATTAAAATAATTAATATTTTTAATGGAATTTCTAGGTCTAAACTTAGGAAAAATAAAATATTAATGGGTATTAATATAAAACTGGGTTAGAATGTTCCAAAAGTCATGGATCAAGCCAAATCTAATCTTAGCCGTTGATTAGAGATTTAGTCTCAGTCGTTGAAGGACCAACGAGAAAAGTATAAGAGGAGGTTTGAGGGTCAGTTGGAGAATACAACAGAGTGATCAGTCATTCATTTTGCTAGAGCGGGGTTGCTAAGAAAAGTTGAATCAGTGATCAGCTACGAGGGGTAGTGAGTACGAGGCAAAGAGGCAGAGACAACACTGAGAGACCAGCGCAGAAGCAGAGAGAGCGAGAGAAGCAGCCAGTCCAGGCTACACAAAGCCCAGTAGAGAAAGCGCAGAGGCCAGAGGGACTGCGTCATCCACACAGAGGCTATCGGAGTGACGTAGAGGGTACCAGAGGCAACGCAGTGCCTCAAAGGGCTGATGCAGAGGGTCCTGGGGATGACGCAAGTTAGCAGGAGGCTGACACAAAGACCAGAAGGGCCAGCACTGAGCTTCAGTTGTGTCGGAGAGGGTTTCGTGGGATAGGTTTCCTAAACAACTGTTTCTAAATATAGGGGTATTGTTGTCATGTACTTTTTCTCTGTCGGGTGAGCCAAATAGGCACCCAATTGTACTCAGATAGACTGCATAATAAAATACCCTCAATAGCTGCACCGGTTTTCCCGCATTGGGTTTTGCAGGGGACATTTGTCCAAAAATAACAGTGTCACTTGTGTGCTTGTTTTTCTTTCAATTATTGATCTGTAGATGTTATGACTGTATTGTGTTTATTTTGGTATTTAAATGTATTAAATAACTTGTTCGAATTTAAACAAGTAGAAGAAATAAACCAACAAAATACAGATTAATTTTCTAACGGATAGACTTAGAAAATTCAACAGTTGGTGGGCAGCAGTGCCAGACATCAGCAGCGTGACAGGAGATGATACAGAGACAAGGTGTTGTCACATGATGTGCAGTAGAGCACTAGAACACATTCCTTGCTAAGAGGGAGTGTTAAATTTTGTAGCATCGGATGTGTGCTAGCCTTGAAAGTTTGTGGAGAGGCTAGAATACATGAGATCTCCAAAACCTAGAAATCGTTTTTGGAAATTCCACCTAGAAATGACTTGATTAGATTATTAACAAGTTTTTTAATATTTCCTAAGTATAAACTTAGGGAATATTTAATCAATCAGAATTAATTAAGTCAAGGCGTGAATGTTCTAGCAACTCACACGAATCGACTTCAAGTTAATCCTAGCCATCGATTAAGATTTAATCTTGGTCTTTAGAGTCCCAATAGAGGATTATAAGAAGAAATCGATGGGCACTTGGAGAGTACACTTGAGCAGCAGTTCCTTGTGCAGATCGAGCTAGCAGCAGTAGACTTCGAGCCAAAGAGGGAGGTAGTATCAGTGAGGGGTAGAGACAATGATTCAAAGGAAGATTGCCAGATCCGAAGAGGCAGTTGCAAGAGGCTGATTTATTCCCAATGCAAGCATGCGAGTGCAGGAACGCGCAAGTGCAAGAATGTATGAGTGCAGAAACATGAGTGCAAGAATGCGCAAGTGCAAGAACGCGAGTGCTGGCAGCACGAGTGCGGGAAGCGCGAGTGTTGGGGTTGTTTAGGGAATATCTCTGCCAGATTTTCTTGTTGTTTGAATTGCCAGTTGGGCATCCATAGATGTACTCAGATTTCATTGTTGCATAATAAAATAAAACTCTCATTGTTGCGCCGGTTTTCCTAAGTTGGGTTTTCCAAGGACATTTATCCAAAAATAATTGTGTAAATTTATGTGTGTGTGCTAGCATTTCTTCCAGCGTTTATTCTTCTGCAGTTTTATTTGTGTAGGTTGCAGTGTGAGTTATTCAATATTTGATGTAGGAAACAGTAAATAAATTGTTAAATTTAATTAACAATTATGAGAATAATTTCCAGTTGCTGCAATGCGATTTCGGGTTTCTGAATTTTCACAAATATAAATTACCTCCAAGAGACTTTGGGGTCATAGGACCACACATATTGAAATGAATGAGATCCGGAATTTCTTTTGACCTTGAAGCACTGCCTCCAAATGGTCTCTTGATGTTTTTACCCAATGCACATTCCTTGCATACTCCTTCATGATCTTCTTTTAGTTTGGGGATGCCATTCACTATTCAATTTAGGGTAGGTAAGATTTTGCAATGAAGATAACCAAATCTTCTATGCCAAAGTTCACATGGGCTAATTTCAATGTGAACCAAAGCTTTAGTGAGGGGAGTTAACAATCTATAAAGTCTTCCTTCACGGATCCCAATCAACCTTGTATCTTCTATGCTTGATTTTTTACCCCATACTACAACCTTTCCATCTATGAAAGCAATTTTGCCTCCCTTATCTTCTAGACATGAAATGGAAAGAAAATTCTTATGCGAACCTGGAACAAATAGGATATTGTTGAGATGAATATTTTCTCCATTCTCCAGCTCTAGCGAGGTAGATCCGATTCCTCTTACAAGGTAGCTCTTGTTGTCACCAAGCTCAACAGAGTAAGAGGACTTTCCTATTGACAATGTTTTTAGTTGCTTGTGTTGCCCAGTCATATGTCTTGATGCTCCATTGTCGATTACCCAAATGTTCTCATCTTGAAAGGTGCCAGTGAGTGCTGAGAATAGTCCTTCCTCCTTTGTAGATGTCTTGGTCACTTCCTTCTTAAGCGAAAATAAGAGATCCCATACTTCATTGATGCCCTTCTTGAGATGCCTTACTACCTTCCTACACTTTTTTAGGAACTTCTTCAATGTAGTAGAGATATTCATTATGCTCTTAGCCAACCTTGGCTTTGATACCATCTTGAGAAATCTATAGAGCAATAGTTAGGATGATTTCTCTTTCTATGATAACTGCTTGTGATATCTTTATACTTTTTCTTATTTATTAGCTTCTTCTCTTATTATTATGTTCGTTCTTATTATCAAACAGTTACCAAAACAAGAAGAACAATAGTACACAAGAACACAGGATATAAGCTACAAGTCAGGGCCAAAACCTCTCCACTTGAAAGGAAAACTCATAAATCTCTTCTCTTCTTATAGATTCTTCAATGAACGAATTCCAAGACCTTAAACCAAGACCAATACCCTTCCAAGACCAAATCCGACCTCTCTAAATGACGTGCTTTCTTTGTCCAAGTCAAACCCAGTAAAATCTCTTCCAGCAGCACAACTTCGTCCCCCAGCTTCAGAATTTCGGCCTCTACTGTAGGTCTGAGATTTTCAGACCCCTAAAACTACCACTGCATCCACACGTGTCAACAAAATTTTGCCTTCCAAGGCCTCCCAGCGGCTTTGCTTGCCTTGCTTCTTTGTTTAGGGCTAGTAGGTGACCTATTAGGCCCTTCTTCTAGCAACTTTGATCCTCTTCCAACGGATAGAGAATTTTGACCTTGAAGTAGCAAACCCTAGCCTTCCTTCTTCGCACGTGTGAGAGAGAATTAGCCTAGAAACTTATTTTCTTCATCCTCCTTCTTCGCTAGCCTTCTTGTGCTTCACCTTTTCTTGTATGAGTGAGAAGTGAATATCTCCCAACGAGGTCAAGTTGCCTCCTTTATATAGGCTTCTTACGGTAGACATGGCTCCTCAAAATAGGCTAACTTCTTAGTTGCTAGGCCGACTTCGTCTTGACGGGTATTTTAACACTTTTACATACAAAAATAATTATTTTTACAAGTTACAATGTGCCCGAAGGGGTCTTCAACTTATGACAATTACTCTTTTGACTTCTTGACCTAGGACAAACCCTAGAAGCACTCAATGGGTGCTTGACCTCTAAAATAGAAGACCTTGAGCATGAAACCCATGCTCAAAAATAAGAATATTTTTTCTTTCATTTTACAAAACACAAGAATCAAAAGTACATTTCATATTTACGAAGACTGAACCTAGTTACACATTTTTCAACATGAGCAAACCTTGACTTTTTCTCTCTTTCGACTGATTTTGACTTAGCAATTATTGGGGTCAAAGATTGGTATTTTGACTAGAATATTCTGATGTACAATTGATGAATCGAACTCTCTCTCATAAGGAAAGATTAGTGGGTTTTCCCCCTTGTGGGGTTTTGTCCCAAGAAATTTTGGTCTCTTGTTTCACAGTCTTATTGTGATCTCTATTGTTTTTTTGAAGTTTATGGTTGAAATTTTCAAGTATAACTACTTGATGATTGGAATGCTCTAAAGAAGTCAAATTGTATCATTGGAAGTAGTTATCAATTTGAAAATTACTCTAGTCTTGTGTGCTATTAGAAAATCAACAAGCCATAGCATTAGAATATCTTTTAGGTGATCTAGTGAAGCCTTCATTGTGGTTGAATGCCACTAAAGAGCAGGAGAAAGGTTGTTGAGGTGGCAATCGCAACCCTTTCTCTTGTTGCCATAAGGTATGGTCCCCCCCAATGAACAAGCAGTGTCAGTATCCGCATTTTTCTTGGAACAGACCTCGGGTTTTCTACGGCAGTTGGCGCCTGGATGGATGAGAAGCTATTAGATTACTCTTCCAGCTCTCTAACCGCATAAGACATTTGGGTCAACTACTCATGCCCGTCATTAGCTGTGTCTGCACCGGCAATAAACTGTTTACCGAACCCTTAGGTTGCAGAACTTACCTCACTCATGAACGATATGGAGGTCACCCTACAAGAGATGGTTAACATCCAACCGTAATGGTCGTGTCAGAAGGATTATTTACTCCGGGCAAGGGCTCTGAGCCTCCCTTTCTTACCATTCCCTCACCCTCTGAGCTCCAAGAATGGTCCCAGGCTCTTCTGACCTGTACAAATTTGCAAGGCAGTGGGGATTCATCGGCGACGAGGAGTAGCGGCTTACAGCCCGGTTCACAGGGTTTAGTTTCACCTCAAGTTGGTCTCCTAGGGTCTGCTCCCTTCTGTGCTGCTTACTCGCCTGTGGGATCCGCTCCACCTTCGGGGGTTTTTAACGGCATTGCGGGGCAAGAAGCAGGCACTGAGGATATCAGGTCCTTGGATTCAGGCGAGAACGGCCAAGCGGAGGGCGCACATGCAGCCAACCACAAAAGAAGCATGAAAAGAAATCAAGGAACTCAAAAATCAAAGAAAGGGACTGCCGCCTGGTTTTCGGGGAAGGCATTACAATGGCCCAAGCAACCCTAACGAAGAGTACAGTGCTTGTGGGCAGGGTAAGGGGCAAAAACTACTCACCTGCATGACTGCGGAAATGGACCGCCAAGGTATGGGGCAACCTGCTGATGCAGTTGCCAGGTATCATCGCCCTGTCTCGAGGATGGTTCGCCCTTATTTTTTCACATCCAGACCAGATTGACTAGGTGTTGGCGAGGTATTGGCACATCGAAATGACCTCGGTGCTACTGAAGCAATGGGCGCCGATGTTCGACCCTGAAAAAGAAAACCTCGGTGCTAGTCCGATATGGGTACATCTGTCGAGTCTTCCGCTCCAGTTTTGGGCAGAAGAGATATTCAAAGTCATTGGAGACTATTTAGGGGTGTACCTAGACCATGAAAGGGCATATCAGGACACTGGCTATATGGCCTTGGTTCGCATTTTGGTGCATCTTGATACCAGAAAGGGCCTAGTGGAGAGTTATTTGCTCCAGATGGGTGCCATCACCCGTAGACAGATTCTGGACTACGAAGGCATCCCCTTCCGTTGTCGCAAGTGCCATAAGGTGGGGCATCTGTATAAAGATTGCCCTCAACTGTCCAAGCTACATCAGAATCCTCCAAAAACACTGGTCTCAACTTGCACACAAACGACGGAATCGGATTTTCCTCCTCTGGCGAACTCTACAGAGGATTTTGAGCCACTCCAGCAAGGGTCGTGAATGACTTCCACACAACTGGACTCCATGATCTCGGCAGCTCCCCTCACCAGAGCACGGGCAAGGGATTCAGCTTTCGCGGGTACTCCTCCCCCCCCTTCTCCTTTGTTATCAAATGAGTGTATGGTTTTTGATTTTGCTTCTGCTTCTATGAGTTTATCTGGGTCGTTTTCTGAGGTTAGCAAGCTGTGCTCCCCAGTTTGTCCTGTTCTTCTGATCCCTCCCTCCTTCCTAGCTTCCAATCCTTCTACCTCCACTGAGTCGCCCGGTTCTAATTAGGTGGCAGCCCGTCTTCCAATGGGTCTCACCGTTACTTCCTCCGCGCACTTCCTACCGCTCCTCTGCCGGCCTATGGCTTGGAAGTCGATCCTCCCCCTCCCATCCCTTTAAAACCTCCCCATGGCCGACAATCCAAACTCTCAAAAGCCATTAAGAGGGCAAGTGTTGAAGTGGCTTCGGGGGTACAATCCCCTATTGATTGGGTCCTTAGAGCAAAGGGCAACCCTCACAACGTTCTCCCATGAAATGCCTCTCCTTTAACTACAGGGGTTTAACCAACCCGGACAAAAAATTGGCTCTTAAGAGATTATGTCTTTCGGAAAGACTTGATGTCATTTTCTTGCAAGAAACACTGGGTGAAGAGAGTCTGGTTAATTTTTTGCTTATGAGTTTCCTACCAGACTGGGATTTCCATTTTCTGGATGTCAGGGGCCGCTCGGGCGGTTGTGCCATGGGCTTTAAAAAAAGATCCATTAAATTACTCAACACCTGGGGGCGTGAGGGCTTTCTGGGTGCTAATATATCTTCCCCAGAGCTAAACAGGCCCCTCAAGCTCGTCAACATTAACGGTCCTTGTCACAACAAGGAACAATTTGGAACAGACTTATGGAAGCCGACTTTATGCAATCTGGAAACTTAATTATAGGGGGAGATTTAAATTTCTCCCTTGGTCTGGCTGAATCATGGGGTAATCGGGCTCAATGTGATCACCTCTTGGCTTATTTTGAAAACCTGTTGGACTCTCACGAGTTCCTGAACATTGACTCTGCCAAGAACAAGTCGACCTAGAGGAATATAAGAACGGGGGCAAGGGCACTGGCTAGAAGGCTGGACTGTTTTTTGATCAAGGACCCCTCTCCTGGCTAGTTTGAACCTTTTTTGCCAATGGGTGGGTTTAGGTGGGATCTCAGATCATTCCCCAATCTTTTTAGAGATCAGGGATAATAACTTCAAACCCCCGGCACCCTTCAAATTCAACTAATCATGGTTACCTGATGCGGAGTTCCGCAAATTAGTCGCAGACTCTTAGACTCACTGTAGGCCAGATGATCTATCCTCCCCGACCGTGGTCATTTCTAAAATTTGGCATGCATAAAATCCAAAACTATTAGATGGACAAAGGAGAAACGGAGGAAAGACAAAGTTGACCTCCTTAGGGTAGAGGCTACGCTCAAAGATTTGGAAGCCTTTGGGCTAATCTGTCAAGCTTCGATGGAATCAAAGGCTCAGTTAACCTTCCTGGAATCGGAAAGAATTAGATTGCTTCAACTGAAAGAAGAGAACTGGAGACTAAAGAGCAAAGCTCTCTGGTTACAAGCAGGGGATGAAAATTCAAAATCTTTCCAACAATATGCTCAAGGAAGGAAGTCAATTAACACACTCTGGGAGCTACAAGATCAAGATGGCAGAAAGGCAAACACCTTTGCGCAGCTAGCTGATATGGGGGTAAGACATTTCTCTAACATTTACAAGGCCCCTACTAGTATTACCCTCCCTGAAATCATCTGAACAACAGAAGCAATGCCTAGATTTGTTGAGCCCAATGAGATGGAGACTTTAAACTCTCCGGTCACTAAAGGGAAACTGGAAGCTATGTTGAAATGCTTTAGAAAGGATAAAAGTCTGGGCCCAGATGGGCGGCCGACAGAACTCTACAGCTCCTTCTTGGAACTTATTGAAGATAATCTATTACAGGCCATTGAGGAATGCAGAAGTTCAGGCAGAATGTATGAAGGGTTTGATGCGACCTTCTTGGCCCTCATCCCCAAAACTGACAATCCTTCATCCTTTGATGATTATCGTCCCATCTCCCTATGCAACAACATTTACAAAATCATATCCAAAACTATTGCTCTTCAAATTAAACCTATCCTTTCTCGGATGATTTCTAAGGAACAGTTTGCTTTCCTCGGTCGGCACCAGATCCATGATGTTATTGGTACAGCTCAGGAAGCCCTTCATTCGATCAAAAAACAGCATAAGAAGTCAATCATCCTTAAGATTGACCTCTCCAAAGCCTTTGATCGGGCAAGTTGGTCTTACCTCCAGCTCACTCTCCCTCATATCGGCTTTCCCCATGCTTTCATATCTTGGATTATGTGTTGTCTCTCATCAGCGTCATATAGTATCCTAATCAATGGTGCTGCCTCTAGTTTTTTTCATGCAAAACGCGGGCTTAGACAGGGGTGCCCACTCTCCCCTTTATTCTTCCTTCTCATTATGGAAGGTTTTAGCAAACTAATTGAAAAAGCCCGTGAGGAAGGAGATCTGGGGGGTGTCCGAATTTTGGATATGACCACTCTCTCTTACCTATTGTTTGTTGATGATGTACTTATTTTTCTAAATGGAACCTTTCGTGACTCACATGCTTTCAAGAACATTTTATCTCTCTTTTGCAAAGCTATAGGTATGGAACCAAATTATGAGAAGTCCACAATTATCTTTGTGACATGCCTGCAAAATGAGACAAGATTCGCAACTCAACAATTTGCCTATGTGAGACAAGATCTAGATGCTGGATTAAAATATTTGGGTTTCAAATTGAAACCAAATGGATACTGTATAGCGGACTGGGCTTGGCTCATTGCAAAAATCGAAAATAGAATTAACATCTGGCAGCAATGTTGGCTTACCAAAGCGGGTCGGCTCACCCTGATAAAATCGATCCTTGAGGCGAACATAGTTTACTAGATGTCGCTAGCTTGGATCCCCAAAGGCATCTTAAAAAGGATACAACAATTTTGCTGCCATTTCCTCTAGAGGGGTTAAAAAACAGAGCAGACTTTTGCTTGGGTAAGCTGGGACCGGATCAGAAAACCCAAAAAATTGGGGGGATGGGGCATAAAAAACTTTCAACTTTTTGTTATGGCACTTGCGGCAAAAATGGGTTCGCACATCGTCAAATCTAGAAGCCCTTGGCAGGAGGTCATTTACTACAAATATATTCACCCCCTATCAGTCATGGATTGGATCCGTAGTCCTATTAATATCTCGACTGGTGCTTCCATTATCTAGATGGCGATATCCCAATCCCTTCCCCTCATAAAGAACGAGCTGGCATGGAAAATAGGGAAAGGCGATCAGGTGCGATTAGGCACGGATACCTGGGGTGGGTGTGGGAATGCACACATACTACCGAGGGACCTATGTACTCACCTCTCCAGAGCCGGAATCACTCATATCGCTCAAATCACAATCGCTGAACAGGATCAGTGGCTGCCTCAGCGCTGGATGGATCACAAGGTTTTAAACATTCCGAATAGATGGTTCGAGCACTGGTAAACGGTACATTGGGGCCCTCGAGGAAGCCAATGTCAGGATTATTGATCAAGAAGATGTTCTCATTTGGACCTCGGACCCCCATGGCAGATACACCCCTAAAGCTGGATATGCGACCACTATGGCAGCTCGGGAAAATGGCGACATCAATTAGTGGTGGCGCCACCTTTGGAAATTAAAAGCTCCCCCAAAATCCAGACTGTTCATGTGGTGCATACTCATGGAGAAGGCCCCAACTGAGTTAAACCTTATGCACAGGGCTTTTCACAGGCCATCAAGATGTTGTTTTTGCAAATTGCATGAGGAAGACACAAACCACTTGTTTCTTACCTGTCCGGTGACGGTACATTTCTGGTCATGTATTACTACTAGTCTGAATCTGCTGACAATTTGGTCTGGACTCAATGTTGGAGATGCTTGGCATAATTGGTGCACTAGGGCACAATCTCACAAAGCCAGGAACCTGCCCCTAATCATTTGTTGGGGCATATGGATCAATCGAAACAAAATTATATTTCTAGATATCCTGATCAACTGGTACAATTCCTGTATAAATTTGGTGGCCATTTACAATTTGATCCCACATGACCTAGAGAGCAAACCTCCTCAAATCATCATTCCATAATGCATCGACACCAGTTATCCTGGGGGATATTTTGATGGCTCGGCCCAAGCCGAGGGCTGTGGGGGGGGGGGGGGCTATATTGCACATCAACAACCTTGTATCCTACAGAATACAAGTCGACCTGGGCAGGGGCACAAACAATTATGCAAAACTCAACAGCCTAAAACACCTCCTATTTGCGAGAGAACTAAATTGCCAAAAGATTCAGATATACGGGGATTCACAGCTTGTTATAAATTGTATAAACGATGTATATAACTGTCACTTGCACACATTCAGAGACATGCCGGATGATATCTTTACTTTAAAATCACAATTTGATTTTATTGCATGCTCACATATATACAAGGAAAGAAATGAGATCGCTGATCGTCTTTCCAAAGCAGCCACGCAGCTGAACAGAGGTCAATGGCAAATTCAGGAATACAGGTAGGGCGTTTTCTACCGTTTTTTCCACCGGCCATTCATTGAGATGAACGGGCATCTCTCGGAGTGATCTCACAGATCATTCGTTTTTTTTGGGTTTTTGGTTCTATGTTTTTTGCTACAGTTTCTGTTTTTACTTTTGGGACTGTGACTCGCGTTTTTGTTTATTATGGCGGATATAACTACCTGGACTACTATGTTGTAAATTTGTATACAATTTTCTCCCTAACTCTTCTAAACTGCTCTTCGGTGAATGCATCTCATACATGCAGCATTATACAACATGTAATTTTCTTAATATTTTAATGAAAATTGCGCCTTTTTCCTTGGGAAAAAAAACAACCTGCAATGTTATCCTTTTCTTCTTATTGGAGAATGTCAAAAACTTTTTCTTCATGTTTAAGAAGAACATCCCCAGTGTTTCCATCAAGGGTGAATCCAAAATTATGTCACTGTCATCTTTTCACAAGATGTAATGTACACAAATCCCAAGCATTATTTTGAAATTTGTACTATATTGAAAGGGATGTACCCCTAGACTACCACAGACATTGGGGATGATTGCATCTAACCCGGAAGGAATTCATGAGACTTGATCCCTAAGTGGACTTAGTCTAAATATGTATAGTATTTGTATTATTCTATTTGCACTTTATCTTTTCCTAGATCAATGTAAATAATTCATAGATGTCTCAATCAAACTTGATCACTCTACCAAGTGTGCATATTTTACGGTAACCCTAGGAGACATGGTCATTTATGATCACTCTCCAACAGTCTTGTACTTTGCAAATAAGTAATACACTGTACATATGGGTAAATTGCAGCAATTTCCATTGTTACCTGCATTGTTATTATGTCTTCATGTGAATGAATAATTTTCAAATTGTTGTTTTGTCCTCATATCAACAATGAATATGGAAATATGTATAATAATATCAACAAATAATAATCATGGACCACAATGAAAAGACCTTATCCCATTCCATGAATTTACTATAGAATAAATATTGCTTACAGATAGAATTGCAACAAAATAGGTATGAATACTACCAAAATCAACCTAAAGACACCATAATGGTCATTACATGTAGCTTCACAAATATGCATAGATTTGAATTTACCTGGCCATCTACAAGACATATAATAACTGATGCCTCTTTGACTGCTGCAGCAGCCTGTTTCTCTACCATTGAAGGTAATCCTGCAGCAATGGCTTCCTTCACAGCATATGCAATATCATCTTCCCCTCCACCCCTTGTAATTGCCAATCCATCTGTTCCTGTGTTCTGAGATTTGGGAACAGTAACAACACCACCTGTGTCTATCACCATAAAGTCCTTTTCTCCCCAAAATGATCTACCATACAAACGATCTCTAGTGACACCTGGTTCGTCGACCACAATTGCCACATTTCCCTGTGGAGAGCATTTGATAATCTCCTGTAGTTAATCTCATAGCAAAAATCATTTTCAACAACAACTCAAACACCATTGGTATGATTTCCCTTCATCTTGCAATATGCTTTCCATTTTGAATAATTCAATTTTTTAATCTTCCCATGAAATGCTTAAGCATGTGTGCGTGTTCACATGACTTAATTTGCTATGTGTGCTCATGCCAATGCATGGTCATGCACTCTGTCTATGTATTTATTTAGTGCTACATTCAGGCATGCACACTGCAATTCAATGTGTATGCATCTGTGCAGGGATGATAACGATAGAGCAAGAAAGAGGCAGCTTACCCCAACAAGACGATTGAACAGTGCTGATTTCCCAACATTTGGCCTCCCAACTATTGCAACCTTAGGAAGAAGATGGTCAGGCACCTACAGCAGCGCAAGGAATTCAACAGTTCATCACCAACTCATCTCATATACTAATGCTACACTTCTTGTTGCAAAATTTTACATAGAAATCATCCAATCCAAACAAATAATAATAAACTTAAGAAACAACTTTATGAACCAGCACGAGCAGGCATACTGGTTGCACTTTATTTAATATTTTTAATCAAAAACAGCAAGTTTTGCTCATTGGGTTTTTATTTTTCACACAGAAATAGGAGGTTATTATAGTATATATGCATTTGTATTTTCATACAAAACGTAATTTTTATCTTTTCAGTGTGTTTTCTAATGATTTTGAGAGACCGTTGTTTGCTCTCTTTGCACTTTTTAGCATTGAACAACAGTAGGATTATCACCCATTTAGGCTCATGCTTGGTAATTTTTCACATTTGGATTTATTTCCTAGGTTTGCTTGCTTGCTGTCCTCTTAGTTATTTGTGGATTTATATCTGATTTTATTTAGGACAGTATCTTATTTTTATCGCTTTGAGGTCATACTTTCCTTTCAAATTAAATGGGCATATCTTAGACTACTCAGGGAGGCCCTGCTATGGTTGGCAAAGCAGCAACCAGAAGAGAGACAAGCTCAAAGTGAAGTGGCATTCTCTCTTTACCTATTGGTTATCCAGACTCCTTTACTCTTTGCAGGAAAGGAATTTTGGTGGTATCCTCCCTAGTGGTGTAATAAGGGTTGTTACCACCTAAAGTTGCACTTCAGTGAGATTCGAGAATGGCCTGAAACACGAGTGCAACTCAAGAGGAACTAAGGAAGGCTGCCCAGTGTCAACACAGCAGCTCTTACTCTCATGTTAGGCTGGCTCTCCTCCAACAAAAGTGGGGTATCCCTAAGCAAAGTGCATGATAAATCTTAGAAGAAAATGGGAGGTGGACTTAGACCAGTGCCAATCTAGAGGGTAATGGATTTGAGGATTATGAATAAAGAAGATTTGAAATAATATAAGGCATAGTCAAGCCATATACTAAAGTACCATTGCTAATCCAAGTAGATTTTGAAATTATATGACAGTACATGAGGGCCCTTATGCAAGGTGCGCCATCAGCACTACGAATTTGCAGCCAAGAGAAAATGTGCAACCACAAATAGTAAAGGAAAATTGTAACATAAGATTATAACAAAAACGGATTATGACAGCCTTCTAAAGAATGAACAGCCCAACCAGATATCACTGTCACACCATCACATACAAACTCATAAGATTAAGTAAGCCATAATATGTGCCATATCAAATCCATCATTACAGCAGAAAATTCCCCCTGTTGATAGGTGGTTTGTCATTGATGTCAACCCAAGCAGCACCCACCTTTTGCCGCTCAAGATGACATGGCAATTCATGGATTATCATGTCAGGATCATCCTTAATGGATTCTCCTCGTCGAGATGTTTCCGGTGGTATGTTGCATGCCACATAGTTCTTCACGGTTTGAGAGATATTTGCGTTTGAAGTTAAAGACCCCAATGAGTTGGCAAAAACCCCAAGGGGTGGTGACATGGCACTCTTTCATTGGTTGTTTATCAATAAACATCAAGCATAAGGGTTCTCTATCATGTTTTGTGGAGCAATCACCTTGAGGAAGGCATCACAAGTGTTTTGCACCAATAAGAAGTATCCTTCAATACATTAAAGAATAAATTCATTCACCAAAAGGGCAGCAGCCTTCCTGTAATATCCCTAAAGGAAAATTAACAGTAAATATTCAAAGCAAAATAGACAAACACATCATAAAACCAGAACAGACAATCAGACCATGAAAATGCTTCCAAAACAGTGTTGTATACTCATTTTATTAATGGAAAAGGGGTAAAATCAAGGTGCTGGAATGAGTGCAGCTGGGCTTGCTTTTAGCAAGCTAGCAAAGCTCACAATGATCCCTGAGTCACCCTCCTCCAAGCTCTGACAATTCGGCCCATCTGCTGCGCTGTAATTCCCAGAAAATGGTGTTGCTGCCTGAAATGAAGTGCTGCTACAGCCCTCTCTACTACTCAGAAAATTCCGGGAATTTAATTCTGGCCTCTACTCAAGAAACCCAGAATAACCCACGACGGGTTTGGCCAAAACTTGACCCCGGAATTTCGACCCCCTTGGGATTGGCTAACTCTCCTGCTGGGAAATTCGACCTCCTGAGTATTTTGCGGTTGAAATACCCCAAATTGCCTGCAAACCCTGTTAGAAGGCTCCCCAATCCTTCCCACCTAATTTCCTCCTCAGTCTCCCTTAACTCCACAATCTCCCTATGTGTCTCTAGCAGTGACTGCGCACTCCATGGGATGTTGTGGCTCCCTCTGCTGGTGTAAATCGATCTCCAGCTGCTGGTATGAATTGGGCTGAAGAAGAGCTCCCTCCTAGGACTGGCACTTGAAGTCCACCGAAACAAGGGCTGGGATTTCTGCTCGAAAACACCCGGTGTGCTGAACAACACATGCAAAGTTGGCTCACTGCTCAAGCATTCTCTTGTCAAAGACAAATTCTGAAATGATGAATGATAACCAAAATGAGAGTTCCTCCCTTCTTTTATCGAATTACCTCCAAGGTTGCCCATGTGGGCTCACATCGACTTTCTCCCACCTTCGAGCCAATGAGAGTGTACTCTTCATCAGGGCCGAAAATGCCTTCGTGGTGGCCCCCACATTCCACCAAAGCCGCAATCTTTCGTTGAGCACTATAGTTGAAGTGCCTCTTAGGCCAAAAATCATGTTCGGGTCCCCTAGGCCTAGTTTCATAAGTGAAATAATGTGAAATGCCAAAATTGAGCAAATTTTTGATATTCCCTTCGTGAAACACTAAGCAGGAATATCACAGTCCTCCCCGCCAAAACTTTGCTTGTCCTCAAGCAACAGCAAAGAAGGATGTTGCAGTATATGTTCCCCTTCCCAGGTGGCATCCTCATCTGGTAGATTCCTCCATTGAATCAAAATTTCCCTAATGGCTCTATTACGCAGGTGCCTCTCTCTGGTATCCAAAATAGCCTCTGGTTCCAACACCAAATGGCCTTCATCGTCCATAGGGGGTAGCTTTATTGCAGTGGTGACCTGTTGCCCTAACGCCTTCTTTAGGCAAGACACATGAAAACATTGTGCACTCGGCTCACCAGGGATAGCTTGTCATGTCCCCATTTTTATTCTTCTTCATAGTACAGCCAGGGTGGATTTCTAGGACAGGGGATGGCCAGGTCAGTGGAGCAGGTTTATATCATCAGGGGTCCCAATGGAGTTTTCAGGAGTTTTTATGGGATTTGACAACATTCGCTTGCCATATTCCATCATCAACACAACTTGCCTTTCGTTCCGTTGCATTCCGTCAACTGTCAAAAATCAGCATTATTAGTGGGCATAACTTAATTAATTATGCTCGAGGTGGCATTTCGGGGAGATTAATTGATGGAACACCTCAGTGTAATAGCTCATCGGAACCGGAACGAGAAGATCTACATGATGGGACTTTTGGATGGGAGTTTCAGTGACATGAGGAGACATGGTGGCCAATATACCCTTTTCTGCATTAAAAAGAATATTTTAATAAAGTAAAAGAGGGAAAAGTGCTCCGTGAATAAAATAATGATAAAATAGAAGATTCTAGAGGGGCCCATCAAATCTATAAAAGAGGAGGAGGAGAAGGTCATTGGAGGACAACTTGGATTGAGTATTGTTTCTTGTATGAGAGGTTGAGAACCCAGTTCTCTACTCCAATGGTAGCCCCAAGACGAAAACCCTTGGGTGATTTAGAGAGATTGGGCGAGCACCCATCTCCCCTTGGTGGATTTATTCAAAATCCACAGGTGTAGAGATTGTTTATCTGTTTCGGTTTGGAGACTGGAGGGTCATTCCCAGCTATTGTATTGGCATCTATCTATATATAATAAAGTTGGATTTTGGTTGCTACATTTCTCATTGTTTCTCATGTTGTGATCTTTTAAGGAGACTTTGTGCAATTTATAGATTTATGGTTCTGGTTTTACATGGCAATCTTCTGGAAAATGCATAATAGCTTAATATGAAGAGCATGTTCCAAAATTAATTTATGTGGGACACTACATAGCTCCAACTCATATGCTACCTCCCCCACCCTTTGAGTGACACGATAAGGCCCAAGAAGAGGGGTTTGAGTTTTTCAGCCCCCTTCTGCTTGAGCGTAGACTGCCTGTATAGTTGGAGCCTCAAAAAGACTAAGTCCCCAGCTTCGAACTGCCTTTCAACTCTGCCCCTGTCTGCATAAAGCTTCTATTGATTCTGGGCCATTTGCAGATTGGCCTTCAGAGCCCTCAAGATGTCTTGGCTCTCCTGTATCGAATCCTTGGCCCTAGAAGCCCTGTTGTCTCCAAACATAACATCAGCAAAAGACAATGCATCATAACCATTTTGGGGTCAAAAGGGTGACATACGTATAGGCATGTGATATGTTGTGTTGTAGCAGTATTCCCCCAAATGCAGCGATCGTATCCATGACTTCCGTTGCCCTGTCACATAGTTACGCAAGTAGACCTCTAGCCACTTGTTAACTATCTTCGTTTGTCCATCCTTTTGTGGGTGGCAACTAGTACTCGAGGTGAGTTCAGTACCCACCAACCTGAATGTTGAAGGAAATGTAACTAGGTTCGGTCTTCAAAAATGTACTTTTGATATTTGTATTTATTCAAGAAAAGAAATATTACTTTCATAGTATATGTCAATGAGTTTCTTGCTCATTGAAATAGGTCTAGCACATGTTAAAGCGTTATAGGTGAGTCAAAGAGTCAAAAGAAATTATGGAAGACCTTAAGGGCATGTTACACCATGTATACTTATGTATAAGAGTCAAAGAAGACACCTCCAAGTAAAGTCAAGTCTCCTCCAAGCAATGGCACCATCAAAAGAAGCCATCTGAAGCAAATAAGTCAAGTCGGCCTAAAGGAGGGACAGTCCTCTATACATAGAGGTTGTCCGCTCCATCATAACATCAAGCATTCATCTCTGAAATCGGCGAAGATAGGAAGCCGAGAAAAGGGTGAACGAAGGACCAAGAAAGGGTCTCCAAGTGCAGCGAAGAAGAAGGGTACACAACCGAGAGGATTGTTTCTAGGGCAAGCTGCAGGCACACGTGCGAAGATAAAGAGGGTATCTTTGTTGTCATAGCATCCCTCCACCACAGCCATACATATCTCATTGGTTGGGCTAGAAAAGTAGGCCTATAAGGCTTCTCACTCAAGCAAAAAGGAAGCTCACTCAAGCAAAGAAAAAGAGGACCTCCACATAAGGAACTTGAAGGAATCCCCTCACACGTGCGAAGAAACAGTGATAGATTGCCATAATACCAGACCTGCAACTATATCTCAATAAAGAGCTCGATTGGAGGAAGGATAAAGTACTCTTCATATGTAAAGGAATCTACCACGAAACAAAGAGGAATATCTCTTATAGAAGAAACATAACAAGGACTACTATCAGTTGCCGAAAGGACGACGAAATGCCAGGGAGCAAAGTGTTGGAAGAAGGAAGACAAAGTGTCGAGGAACAAAGTGCAGAAAGGAGGAAGGACTTGACTTGTGATTGAAGGATATTCTAGTCAGGGGTCTAGGGTTTGGCATTGATCAACAAGAAGCTTCAATAAGAGAAATTTACCGAAGGGTTTTCCTCTCAAGAGGAGAAGTTTTGGCCCTAACAGAGAGCCAACATCTTGTTTTCTTGTTCTTATGTTTTTGGTAGTAGTTTGATGAAGTACATACACATGCATTAATAAGAAGATTAAGCTAACAAGAAAAAGTAAAAAGACTTCACAAAGTGTTATCAGGTCACGAAGAATCACACTAGACCTAATTGCCCTTGATTCTTCAACATGGTATCAGAGTTAAGGTGACACGTCAAGGAAAGGGCATATCAAGAACACTCATCAAGGAAGGACATCTACAAAAGTTGAAGCATCAAGCCAAGAAGTCTCTATCACATGAAGGACAAGAAGATATACCATCCATCACTCATCAAGGAAGACTATAAAGCAAGAAGAAGAGCCTTACATAAAGGCACCTACAAGAAGAGAAAATCAAACGACCTAAATCATCTACAAGCCATCAAGTAAATCTCATCATCAAGCAAGTCCACTTGGAGAAAGCAACTTGAAGAACATCAAGATCTAAGGAAGGCAATCCATCAAGTCTTCAAGGAGAAAGCAAGTCCACTACATTTCAAAATCTATCAAGTAAGTATATGTACCCTTCTGAATATACATCAATGTCTTTTTGCAAGGAAAGCAACAAATTGGTAGGTACCAATAACTTTCTTGCATGGAAGAAGAGGATTGAATTACTTCTCAAGGAGAATGAACTTCTAGAACACATCAAAGGGAATATCACTATCCCTGCTAAGGAACAAACTCAAGCTTTAGCCAAGTACAATAAGGATAAGACAAGATCTCAAAGGATTCTAATAGAATCTATCAAGGACTCTCTCATTCCTTATGTCTCCAAACTTGAAACATCAAAAGAAATATATGATAAACTAGTAGAGCTATTCTCGGTAACCATAGCTAGAGAAGTAATATCTCTACGAAATGTATTATACAAGATGAAGATATCAAAGGAAGCAATAGCTCCCTACTTCATGAAGATCTCTCAGATGAAGGATCAACTTCAAGAGCTATGGGAAGTCATGTCTGATAGAGAAATGACAACCATAGTACTCAATGCTCTACCTAAGGATTGGGGCAACTTCACATCAACCATATATGCAAAGAAGGAAGCCACCCCACTAAGTGAAATGTGGTCTCTATGCAAGATAGAGAAAACAAGACTCAAAGCAAAGGAAGATATGGGATCAAAGAAGCAAGCATTTGCTACCATGGCCAGGAGAAAAGGAAAATTTGGCAAATTTCATCCACGAAGAACAAACAACAAAGATATGTCCAAAGTCCAATGCTTTGGATGCCAAGAATATGGACACTACAAAAGGAATTGTCCTAAACTAAAGAAGGACAACAACAACAAAAGAAAAAGGGAAGAAGCTCATGTGACTCAAGAAATGAAAGAAGAAGACAAGAAGCAAAAAAGGAAGATCCTCTAGATCTCTACTATGACTAAGTCAAGCTCTTTACTTAAAGTCTTCTTGCAAAGTTTTGAGTAGTATAGGAACATGTAGGAATAAAATAAAATTGCATGGCTAGAAACATCTTCTAGAATCTAGAAGCATGATGTACATAGAGTTCAAAATACTCATGTAGAAGGAGTATTTATAAATAGAACAAAATGCATGGTTAAAAATATCTTCTAGAATATTGGAGCACAGTAGATATAGCTCAAGATATTCATGTAGGAGCATACCTAGTATAGGACCTCATCCACAATGAAAGAAAATTGATCATGATTATGAATCTTAGAAGACCTCCATCATCAAAAAGAGAGAAACATTTGCAAGGTAAGGATCTTCAAGATCCTCTGATGGAATCTTCAAAAGAAGATTCATAACCAAAAGTAGATGTCTCATTGGGATTCCCATTCATGGGATTCAAGAAAAGGATGATATGCAAGCAAACTAAGCTGAAGCAAGAAGGGCCACACCAAGGACAACAAAATGAAGCTAAGATGATCAAAGGAGAATCAAGATGAGTATGTATGCATCAAAGTTAGTCACGTTATCATATGTATATTATTGAGTCATAGGAATAGTTCTATGACATTATCAAGTATGAAAGAATTTGTTTCACGAATGACATGCTCGAAGGCATGTACTACAATGCAATGAAGGTCAACAAAAAGAAATACTCACATAAGGAGTATAAGATCGCTGACAAGTCCTAGAAGCAAGCAATGAAGAAGTGCTCCCACAAGGAGCATAAGGTGGTTGACTAATCTATCCAAGAAGAAGCAAATGAAGAAAGAGATCAAGCATGTGAAGAACACCATGGTTACAAAGAATCACTATCTAACAAGATATTTTGAAGACATCTCGAAAGAAGGCATGACAACTCTAATAAAGGAAGAAAAAGATCAAAGGACCCTTGACACCTATGAAGGCCTTGGAGATATGAAAGGTGCAGATAACTAATTCTACTCTACGAAGATGTCATGATGAAGAAGCCATCCAGCAAAAGCACCATTTAATGTTGAAGCAATATCAGGATAAAGTCATGAAGGGCTACTAGATAAAAGCATGGGAACAAGCAAGTACAATGAAGCATCCATGTGAAGAGTAGTCTGAAGCATAGACAAGATGACAAGTAGTAACCAGATGACAAGAGAACCTGATATATGACAAGAAGGCCACTTTCCACGAAGGAAGTAATGGCATGACAAACCAGGATGGAAAGTGATTGATGGACGGTGCCCTACCAGGAAGAAGTTCGAACAAAGACTTCATGACATCAAAGGAAAGGAGATCAAGCAGTTGAAGGACCCACGAAGAAGAAGTTGTTGATGAATGGACAAGTCCCTAGCTAAGAGGGAGTTATAACAAGTTCCCAATAACAAAGGAACTTGGACAAGTACCTTGTCAGAGGATAATTAGGCGTCTTCCTCAATTGAGAGGAAGAGATAGACACAACATTCTTGTCTTCACTTGGGAAGAAAGAATGGGAGGATTGGGTAATCATTTTGCATCTGATACTCTTTGAAGATGTGTAGGGCATCCAAGACAAGAGTAGGCAAGAGGACCGATATTCTTTGAGGGTTGGGAACCCAAGATAAGAATAGTCCTAGAAGGTCATACTCAGTGAACACCCGGGTGGGTATGTACCTTGAGAGACAATGACTAAGGTGTCTATATGTCATTGGTCTCGCCAACATTGTGCTCTGATCTATTGAGAGATAGAGCTGTCAGTCAAGGCCTTGTTGTGGAAACAATGTTGGTTACTATGATGCTATAACAGATGGATTGCCAATCCGGTTTCTCTTATGTTAATTCTTCAAGATTGAAAAATAGCCAAACACCTTGTAATGTTGTAAGAATACATCCCTAGTTAAGAGGGAGTGTTAAAGGAAATGTAACTAGGTTCAATTTTCATAAATGTATTTTTTATATTTGTATTTATTCAAGAAAAGAAATATTATTTTATAATATATGTGGGAAAATCCCCGGAAAAAACCCAATGTGGGAAAATCAGTGCAGCAAAGGAGGGTTTTATTAATCTTCAACAACAATCGCTTTTACAGAAAAAAAAAATTGCATAGACACTGGGAAAAAACACCTGAGACTTTTCTTCGAGACTTTCTGACACCCTAGAGGACTTCCTTTCCCTACTGCGTCATCCTGTGTGGCTCTGCGTTGCCCTGTCCTTCTCTGCGCCATCCACTGAGTCTCTGTGAACTGAGTCTCCCTCTAGGTTGTCTCTCAGAGTCCCTGCGTCACCTCTTCTGAGCTCCCTGACTGTTGTTGATCACCCCCTCTTCCTCCTCCCCGCAACTCTCCCTCTGAAATCGATTTCACCCTCTCTGAAAATCAATTTTCCTTGGGATACTGAGTATCTGTTGGTGTCTCTCCAAATGATCCTCAAGTCCTCTCTTATACTTTTCCTATTGACGAATCAACGGATGAGATTAAGTCTCTAATCAATGGCTAAGATTAAAACAGACTTGATCCTCGTCTCTTAGAAGCTTCTCATCCTTATCTTCATTAATACTCATTAATATTTTTATTTTCCTAAGTTTAGACTTAGGAACCCATTAAAAATATTAATTATTTTAATAACTCCTCATCAAAATGGAATTTCTCAAAACGATTTTTGGGTCTTGGAGATCTTATGTGCTTTAGCCTCTCCACCAATTTTCATGGCTAGAGCACATCTGATGCTACCACAAATCAACACTCCCTCTTAGCGAGGAATGTGCTCTAGCAATGTTCCGCCACTGAACATCACATTGATCCTCCAACGCCGGTACCTGTGTTGATGTTGGGCCTGCTTCCCTACATCCACTGCACTGTCGCCTCCTGTACTGCTACCCATGGCTTTGTTGCTGCTACATTTGTACTACAGCGCCCTCTGCATCCGTGTTGTTGCTGGTCCTTCTTCCTAACACTGCATCTGCACTGCAACTCTAATACTTATCCATTTCAGCTACTGAAATGGATTCTTTACCATTCCCATCTTCTCCCTGAAATAAACGAACTTTGTTCTTCCTAGGGCCTTGGTGAGGATGTCTACCACTTGTTCTCCTGTAGGAGTGTAGTTTAACTATACTGCTCCTCATTGGACACAGTCTCTGACAAAGTCACACCGAATATCAATGTGCTTCGACCGATCATGAAATAATGGATTCTCAAAGAGCTTGATACAACTCTGATTATCACACATGATCCTGGTCGACTCCATCCTTCTTCTGAATAGGTTCACAAGCAATTTTCTAAGCCATATGGCTTCGCATGAAGCAGTGCTAGCGGCCATATATTTTTGTTGCCTACTGCACTAAGAGGTCATCCTCGATCCAATGTTGAAACAGTACCCAGAGGTACTTTTCCGATCTATTGAACTTCCAGCCCAATCTTTATCTGTAAACCCACTCAGTCTGATGTCATTACTTCTGGTGTACAATAGTCCATACTCGACCGTTCCCTGTATATATCTGAGAACATGTTTGGCTGCTACCCAATGCGCCCTCTTAGGTTCCACCATGAACTGACTAAAGGTGTTGACAGCGTAACAAATGTTCGGCCTAGTATTGACCAGATACATCAGGCACCCTATGAGCTTCCTGTATAAGGTGGGATCAACATCTTTGTATTCTGATGCATCAATTTTCTTCCAATTGGTGATCATTGGAGTAGCCATAGGCCTACAGTTCTGCATCTTCAATCTCTTCAAGATTTCTGTAGCATATCTCCCTTGTCCAAGGAAGATCTCACCCTTTTGTTGCCAGACTTCCAACCCCGGGAAATAATGCATTTGTCCCAAATCCTCCATGTCGAATTTTGTGGCTATATTCTTCTTGCAGTCCTCGATGAGCCTGGATGATCCTATCAAGAAGAGATCATCCACATATAATACTAGAACTAGAGGCTCATTCTCTACAACTAGATAGTAGATATTGGGATCCGCATTACTCTTGACAAACCCCATCTTCTGCAAGTAGCCATCAATTCGACCATACCATGCTCTAGGCGCCAGTTTGAACCCATACAAGGCTTTCTTCAATCTGCATATATGAGATTTCCTCTCATGTGTCTCAAAGCCTTCTGGTTGTTCAATGTATACTTCCTCTTCTATCACTCCATTCAAAAATGTCGTCTTGACATCCATCTAATGAATCTCCAACCCCATCTGCGCTGCAAGAGATATCACGGTTCAAATAGATGTATACCTGGCTACTGAGGCGGAGGTCCCTTTGTAATCTATTCCTTCCTTCTGAGCATACCCCTTAGCCACAAACGTGGCTTTGTATTTTTCCACATTGTCTTTTGCAGTGTATTTGATCTTGTAGATCCATCTCGAACCTACCATTGATCTGTCCTGAGGCCTAGGTACTACTTCCCAGACATCATTCACCATTATAGAGATGTATTCCTCCACCATCGCATCCATCCATCCAAACTTGATGCTGAACGGCCTCTTGAAAACTGGAAGGTTCCCCAATCTGAGCTACTAAGGCCTGATATCTATCTGGCTGTCTTCGCTCCCTTTTACTGTTTCTGGGTGCACCAATGAAATCTTTTGCATCTCGTAGAATCTGTCGGAGTTCCCGGCTTGTTCTTCCTCTGGTAGCAGGTACATCTGTTAGCTCTTTCTCTTCCGGTGATTCCTCCTGTTCTGAAGGAGAATTTCTAGTACTGGCTTCCGCTGGTTGAAGTGGTTTAACCAACGGCTCATCTTTTGACTGCTCCTCAGAAGGCATTTCTCGAGATTTTCTGAAGGCCCTATCCTCCATGAACTTCACATCTCGCCGAACTACTACCTTCCTGCTCCCTGGAAGATAGATTCTATATGCCTTAGCATTCTCGCTGTGTCCCACAACATATCCTTTCTCTGCAGTTTGATCTAACTTCTTCCTCTTCTCCTCAAGTATACGGCAATATGTTAAACTCCCAAATATCCTGAAATGACTAACTTCAGGTGTCTTCCCAATGAAGACCTGCTCTAGAGTAATCTTGCCCAATGCCATATGAGTTCTATTCTGGACATAGACTGTCATGCTGCATGCTTCTGCCCACAGGAATTTTCACATATCTTGATCATATATCATTGCCCTAGCTGCTTCCACAGTAGTCATGCTCTTCCTTTCTGCTACTCCATTCTACTCCGTATTGTAGGGAAATGTCCACTCTCTTCTAATGCCCTCCCTAGCGCAAAAATCGATGAAGTCCTTGTCGACATACTCTCCACCATTGTCTGAGTGCAACATTTTTATTTTCTTCCCTTTCAGATTCTCCACTAGAGCCTTGAACTCTTTGAATCGACAAAAAACCTCATCCCTGGTTTTCAAAAAATAGATCCAATTCTTCCTGGAATGGTCATCGATGAAGGTGACGAAGTACTCGGCACCACTAAGAGCTCTTGTGGACATCGGTCCGCAGATATCTGTGTATCAAACCTAGTACACTCTTGGCCCTATTGCTACTTCTAGGCAACGCTGCTTTGGTATACTTGCCCAGAGCACACCCTCTGCATAGCTCATCTCGTTCAGTACTAAGATCTAGAACTCCTATTACAGTTTTCCTGAGAATTCTCAAAGCCCCATGGTGCAAATGTCCCATCCTTTTGTGCCATATTTGATTCAAATCCTTGTCTCCATTACTACCTATCAATGCCATTGGTGATTCTAGTTGCAACCTGTACAACCTGTTACTTCTGATTCCGATCTATAACTTCTTTTTCCAACACGGGTGTTTGACGTATACTTTCTCCTCAATGAAGAAAACGTCATAGCACTTGCTTTGAAGTTGAGATACGGAAAGTAAGTTCATCCCCAGTCCTAGCACATGCAACACATTGGTAGCTCGGAACCGCTCTCATATTTATGTTTGAAAAACTATAATACCCTTCCCTACTGGAGTACACTTTGCCTTATTCCCCATGGTGATCTGAAAATTCATTCTTTCCTCTTGATAATCTGAGAAACATTCTCGGATTCCTGTCATATGTGAGGAGGCTCCACTGTCTATATGCCATACCCCTGATGATGCAGAGCTTGCTACGCAAGCAACTTCTTCTTCCAATCTGAAAGCCAGCATAGAGAAATCGAAATTTCTATCTCTTGTGCATTCTTCTGAAAATTTGCACGAGTCTCCTAACGTGGATGCCTTTCCATCATGCCCTTGACTCATAATTGATTTTCCCTTCCTGTCTCTGAATCTTCCCTCTGATACCATGTGAAAATTTCTAAACTGAAAGTCTATTAATGCAAAAACTGATTTATTTTACCTACTTATTTCTCAATAAGTTATTTACGAAATTCTTTCAGTAAATATTAAAATAAATTCTACTACAGATATCACACCATTATACAAAAACAAATACATGCACAAGAATCAAACACGTCAACACAGTTATTTTTGGACAATTGTCCCCGAAAAAACCCAATGTGGGAAAACCGATGCAGCAGTGGAGGGTTTTATTAATCTTCAGCAACAATCGCTTTTACAAAAGAAAAAAAATTGCATAGACACTGGGAGAAAACACCTGAGACTTTTCTCCGAGACTTTTTGACACCCTGGAGGACTTCCTTTCCCTACTGCGTCCGTGTTGCGTCATTATGTGTGGCTCTACACTGCCCTGTCCTTCTCTACGTAATCCACTGAATCTCTGTGAACTGCGTCTCTCTCTGCGTTGTCTCTCAGAGTCCCTGCGTCACCTTTCTTGAGCTCCTTGATTGCTGCTAATCAACCCCTCTTCCTCCACTCTGCAACTCTCCCTCTGAAATCGATTTCACCCTCTCTGAAAATCGATTTTCCTTGGGATACTGAGTATCTGTTGGTGTGTCTCCAAATGATCCTCAAGTCTTCTCTTATACTTTTTCTATTGACGAATCAACGTCGAGATTAAGTCAGTAATCAACGGCTAAGATTAAAACAGACTTGATCCTCGTCTCTTAGAAGCTTATCATCCCTATCTTTATTAATACCCATTAATATTTTTTCTCCTAAGTTCAGACTTAGGAACCCATTAAAAATATTAATTATTTTTATAACTCCTCATCCGGATGGAATTTCTCAAAACGATTTTTGGGCCTTGGAGATCTTATGTGCTTTAGCCTCTCCACCAATTTTCATGGCTAGAGCACATCTGATGTTACCACAAATCAACAAACGAAGGATGAAGAAAGGGTCTCCAAGTGCAACGGAGAAGAAGGGTACACAATCAAGCCTAAGAGGATTGTTTCTAGGGCAAGCTGCAGTCACACGTGCGAAGATAAAGAGGGTATCTTTGTTGTCATAGCAACCCTCCACCACAGTCATACATATCTCATTGGTTGGGCTAGAAAAGTAGGCCTATAAGGCTTCTCACTCAAGCGAAAAGGAAGCTCACTCAAGCGAAGAAGAAAAGAGGACGTCCACGAAAGGAACTTGAAGGAATCCCCTCACACGTTCGAAGAAACAGTGATACACTGTTGTCATATCAAACCTGCAACTATATGTCAATAAAGAGCTCAGTTGGAGGAAGGATAAAGTACTCTTAATATGTAAAGGAATCTACCAAGGAACAAAGAGGAATATCTCTTATAGAAGAAACATAACAAGGACTACTATCAATTGTCGAAAGAAGGACGAAGTGTCGAGGAGCAAAGTGCCGAAAGAAGGAAGACTAAGTGTTGGGGAACAAAGTGCAGAAAGGAGGAAGGACTTGACTTGTTTGGAGGATATTTTAGTTAGGGGTCTAGGGTTTGGCATTGATCAATAAGATAAATTTACTGAAGCGTTTTCCTCTCAAAAGAAGAGAGGTTTTGGCCCTGGGAAAGAACCAACATCTTGTGTTCTTGTTCTTATGTTTTTGCTAGCATTTTGATGAAGTATACACACATGCATTAATAAGAAGAAGAAGAAGATTAAGCTAACAAGAAAAAGTAAAAAGACTTCACAAAGTGTTATCAAGTCACAAAGAATCACAGTACACCTAACTGTTGTTGATTCGTCAACACTGAATAACTCCTGCCAAAACCCACCCATGAACCTGTTGTCCCAGTCACTGACGATGGTCTTGGGGAGACCACGTAGCAAAAACACCTCCCCGAAAAACAAATCGGCCACCTGTGTGGCCGAGTACCGAGCGAGAATGGCAAAGAAGTGGGCGTACTTCGTCAAGTAATCTACCACCACATAGATGCAGTTTTTGCCCTATACAATGGGCAACTTGGTGGTGAAATCCATCGACATGCTTTCCCATTCCCCCTCCGGAATGGAAAGCAGCTATAGTAGACCAACGGGGTGTGTCTCCTCTCCCTTGTTCCGCTAGCATGTGTCACACTCCCGGATATACCTCAGAACATCCTCCTTGAGGCCCTTCCATGCAAAGCGCTCCCTGATGGTCCAATATGTCTTTGTAAATCCCTGGTGCCCTGCTAGTGATGAATCATGGGCAACCTGAAGAATGTTCTCCCTTCGTGGGAATAAGGGTACCAAGTAAATATGGTCTTGATAGTAGATCACCTCATTCATTGCCCAATACCGATCATCCGTCACCAACCCATCAAGGATCTCACATGCAAACTTGTCCTTGGAATACTCCACTAGTAACTACGCCCTCCAGTCCGGGGCAATGCTCATCAAGGACAAAGTGGTTGCTCTCCTAGACAACGCATTAGAAACTACGGTGTGCTTCCCATTGACATACTCGATGACAAAATCATATGCCTATAGTTTACTCACGCACTTTTGTTGCCTCTCCTATAGTTGTTTCTGCTCGAAAAAGAACCTAAGACTGTTGTGATCGGTCTTGACCTTGAACCTGATCCCCACCGAATACTGCCTGAACTTGGCCAATGCATGCATGATGGCTAGCATCTCCTTGTCATAGATGGAGTAAAGTAGCTCATGGGGCAGTAGTTTCCTGCTCTCAAACGTTATGGGGTGCCCTCCCTATTGATTTTTGGTAGCATCGGATGTGCTCTAGCCATGAAAATTGGTGGAGAGGCTAAGGCGCATGATATCTCCAAGACACGGAAATCGTTTGGAGAAATTCCACCCGAATGAAGAGATATTAAAATAATTAATATTTTTAATGAGACGCTAAGTCTAAACTTAGGAAAATTAAAATATTAATGTGTATTAATATGATATGGGTGAGAAAGTTCTAAATAACGAGGATCAAGCCAAATCTAATCTTAGTCGTTGACTAGGGACTTAATCTCAGTCATTGAATTGTCAACAGGAAAAGTATAAGAGGAGGCTTGAGGGTCAGTTGGAAACACACAAAGAGAGTTCAAGAATTCGATTTTTTGGGGTTGGGTTTCCTAAGGAAATCGAGTTAGAGATTAGTTGCAGTGAGGGGCGGTTCAGTAAGGGATTTCGATCCAAGGTTGAAGAATACATATCAGAGAGGCAGCAAAGTGTCGGAAGAGGTAGCGCGGAGCCTAGGAAGGTTGACGCAGAGGGTAAGGTGGCCAGTGCAGAGGCTGACGCAGATAGTGCAGAAGGATGTAGAGGCTGACGCTGGGCTGAAGAGGCTGCGCTGAGGAGGTTCTGTGGGGCAGACTGAGAGCAGATTAGCCGGGAGAGGGTGACGCAGTTCCAGAGAGGGTGACACAGTTCTAGAGGAGTGCGTGGAGCAGCTTTTGCTGTCCAACACAAGGAACAGTCAGAGTCACTGTGGGGTTGATCGCCCTGTTGCTGATTTGCCGAAATATCCGTCTCCGAAGAGAGGTAATACTACCGAGGATATTCTCTGAAGGGTGAGCCATTTCTGGCACCCTAGTTGTATTCAGAAATCTACATAATCATAAAACCCTCATATATGTTGCATCGGTTTTCCCGCATTGGGTTTTTCCGAGGACGATTTTCCAAAAATAACAGTGTCCCTTGTGTTGTCTCAATTTATTTCAGTTGTTGACCTGTATATTTGTGAAGGTTGCAATTGTGTTTACTTCAATGTTTATGTTAATAAATAACTTGTTAATGTAAAGAACAAATAGGAGATAGTAAACCAGATATTGCAGTAGGGGTTTCTGATGTGTTAAATTCAGAAAATTTCACATGGTATCAGAGGGATTGCAGATCAAAGAGGACTGAAGACACCAACCAAAGAATTCTGAAAATTTGTAGCAGAGAAGCAGCTGTCTTGAGAGACAACGTTGTTCAAGAGCTGAAGAGGCAAGAGGATGAGTGATGCAGTACAAAGAGGGTGACGTAGAGGCTCACGCAGAACCTGCGTCAGCATTCTAAGCCACGAGAAGGGCCAGCGTAGAGGCGGAGAGGGGAAAAACAGGCTCACGCAAAGCCATGTCATCTTTCTCAGCCAAGAAGGGTTGACACAGTTGACTGGGAGGAGCAGATTCAACCCAAGTTGTGATTGCGCAGACCCTGAAGGGCTCAGATTCTTCAGTTCCCAGGGCTAAGGGAGTTATGCAGATTGTGATTTGAGGAGCTGGTGGAACACTCTTTCTGTCTGTGCAGAACAGTGTCTAAGGAGACGGAACCAAGGTAGAGGGAAGCACTACCTCGACAGATTTCTAGCCAAGAAATCTAAATCTGAGTTGCAGTGGCAAAGGAGGATTGGAGAGGAGTGATTCGACAGTAGGCCGGAGGATTTCCAGGAGGCAAGTCGAGACTCAGAGGGAGTCTAGATGAGGAGCAGAGATGGCAGTGAACGGATTGAGGGATCAGGACAGATTGGACAGGGCTTCCAATTTTGTCATCTAGAAGGCCAGGATCCTGGAAATCTTGGATAAACATCGCATCAAGGAAAAAGCCTTGAAAACCGTAGCTGTCCCAGTTGACCCTAATGCAAATGAGAAGTATGAGGAAGTCGAGGCAAAGGCGAAATGCATGATTCTAGACGAGGTCAAGGATCATGTCATACCACGTATTGCTGAGAAGAACACAGCAAGGGAGATGTGGCAGACGTTGACCACCTTATACCAGGGCTCTTCCATGCAGCGGAAGATGTTATTAGAGAATCAGTTGAGGTCATATCAAATGCAGAAAGGAGAGGAGATAGATCTGTTCCTTCTCAGGTTGCAAGGAATTCGCGACCAGCTTACCTCCATGGGGTCTACACCAGATCCAAAGTTTATGGTCAGGACTGCTTTGAATGCAATCTCCGAGGACTGGGAGACGTTTGTCCAAAGCATTTTGGGCAGAGCGACTCTCCCCAGTTGGGAGGAGATGGGGGCAGCTCTTCGATAGGAAGAGGTCGGGAGGTTGACCAAGGCAGGGAGTAGCGGTAAGGGAGTTCGAATCAAGAAAGAGGAGGAGGATGCAGCTCTAGCATCTGCGAGAGAGCAAGGTGTTCAGAAGAGGAAGAAGAAAGATATCTCCAAGGTCAAGTGCTTCAAATGTGGGAAGCTAGGACATTATGCCTTTCAGTGCCCCAAGAAGAAAGGCAAGGGAGAAGCTTCTGACTCAAAGGCTGCTCCAACAAAGGCGGAGAAGGATGTCGAGAGTGAAGACGATTGTGCCATGAGTGCTCATGCACCTCTAGAGAAGAGGTGGGATTGGGGAGACATCAAGTTGTAGTCAGGAGGTCTACATGCAGGGGCAGGATCCTTGAGGTGCCCAAAC
>APFE030707991.1:68034-81821 GCA_000404065.3 Pinus taeda
TTAGGCTAGAAACACTCCCGATGTTGAAGCTCTCTCTTTCAGTAACAAGTGCTCCCTCTACTGACCTTTGCGTTTCTGCAACAACTCCCTACATCTCACACCATTGCAAACCTCTCTATGTCATCCTGCATTGTTGCAACACTCTCTGTGCCTCTCACACTATTGCAGCCTGCTAGCCTCGCGCTACCTGAGGAGTCCTGCACTGTAGCACCCTCTGCCGCTTCATCCGCATCTATTTCTACTGACATCCGCCAGTCCTGTACTCTCACTTCGGGGCTCCCGTAGCAAGGCATAATCCAAGAGGTTGGGTGCCTCAAGGATCCTAACCCTCATCGCCTATAGTACTCCTTACTACAGCTCAATGTCTCCCCAGCTCATCTCTAGAGGTACATGAACACTCATGGCACAATCGTCATCCTCGACCGTCTCCACTCCTCTTTTAGACTCCTCTGAGTCTCGATTTCCCTCCTAGAAATCCGCCTACCAACTGTCAAGTCGTACCTCTCTGATCTTCTGTGCACCTGCAACTCTGATCTGGATTCCTTGGCTAGAAATCCGCCTCGGTAGCGACTCCCTATACTTTGGTTTTGCCCTGTTAGGTATTGTTCTACACACAGGACCCCACCAGCGTCACTCCCGCAAACTGCCCACAACTTCCTATGCCCCAGCAACTGAAGGACTAAGCCTCTAGGCTCTGTGCAATCCTGACAACAGCGGAATCTGGACCTCCTGGCCACCGCATCAATCCTTCCTAGCTGAGAAAGATGATCGGGCCCTGCGTAGGTCTGATCTGCCCTTCTCCTAGCTCAAGCTGATGACGCAGTACCTCTGTGTCAACCCTTCTCTGTTGCTTTCTGCTAGGAACAGTTTTTGTCACTCAGGACAGTTGTTTCTGTTGCAAATGCTCTCCTTCAGCTGGTGCCTTCAGCTCTCCTGTGATCTTTAACCACGCTCCGATACCATGTTGAAATTTCTAAGTCTATCTGTTAGAAATTTAATCTGTATTCTTCTGGTTTATTTCTTCTACTTGTTAATTTCGAACAAGTTATTTAAAACATATAAATAATGAAATAAACACAATACAGTCTCAACCATTTACAGATCAACAACTGACAGAAAACAAACACACAAGTGACACCGTTATTTTTGGACAAATGTCCCCGGAAAAACCTAATGCGGGAAAACCGGTGCAGCTATTCTGAGGGTTTATTGTTATGCAGTATTTCCTTGAGTACAACTAATTGCCAAACTGGTTCACCCGACAGAGAAAAACAACCAGCAGTAATACCTCTCTATTCGGAAACAGGTATTCAGAAAACCTGTCCCATGAAACCCTCTCCAGCAACTCTGAAGCACTGCGTCAGCCTCCTGTTGCTCTGCGTCAGCCCTCTAAGGCACTGCGCAACCTCTGGGACCCTCTGCGTCACTCTTGCTGCCCTCTGTGCGGATGACGCATACCCTTTGGCCTCTGCGTTGTCTCTGCTGGGCTCTGCGTGGCCTACTTTGGCTGCTGCTTCTCGCTCTTTGCCTTTGCGCTGGTCTCTCGGCACTCTCTGCCTCTCTGCCTAATACTCACTGCCCCTCGCTGTTGATCACTAATTCGACTTTGCTTAGCAACCCCGCTCTAGCAAATCGAATCACTGATCACTCTAGTGTATCCTCCAACTGACCCTCAAGCCTCCTCTTATACTTTTCCTATTGGTCCTTCAACAACGGAGATTAAATCTCTAATCAACGGCTAAGATTAGATTTGGCTTGATCCATGACTTTTGGAACCTTCTAACCTAGTTTTATATTAATACCCATTAATATTTTATTTTTCCTAAGTTTAGACTTAAGAACTCCATTAAAAATATTAATTATTTTAATATCTCCTAAACCAGGTAGAATCTGCCCAAACCATTTCTAGGTCTTGGAGATCTCATGTGTTTTAGCCTCTCCACCAATTTTCATGGCTAGAGCACATCCGATGCTACCCCAAATCAACAGCAAGGGTTGGGATTTCCGCTTGGAAACACCCGGCGTGCTAAACAGCACATGCAGAGTTGCCTCACTGCTCAAGCATGCTCTTGTCAAAGACAAATTCTGAAATGATGTGATAACCAAAATGATTGCTCCTTCCTTCTTTTATCGAATTGCCTCCAAGGTTGCCCATGTGGGCCCACATCGACTTTCTCCCACCTTCTTCGAGCCAATGAGAGTGTACTCTCCATGTGGACCGAAAACGCTTTCATGGTGGCCCCTGCACTCCACCAAAGCCGCAATCTTTCACTGAGCACTGTAGTTGGAGTGCCTATTTGGCCAAAAATCACGTATGGGTCCGCCTAGGCTCACTTTCCCTGAGTGAAATAATGTGAAATGCCAAAATTGAGCAAAATTTTGACATTCCCTTAATGAAACACTAAGTAGGAATATCACACTTCCTTACATAGAATATAAGGCATGGAAACTTAAATTTTACTCCTAAAAATCCTCCAACGGTCAACTATTTGGAACCCTTTCTATCCTAAAAATCATCTATCAAAGGAGGCCTTAATTTCACCTCAAAAGAATGTACCTTAATGAAAAAAATTTGGTGAATATACTCTGACACGAATTCGACCGTTGTGCTAGAAAACACTGATCAGAAGATTGGGTTAGGATTTTTATGTCTTGCCTTTTGTTTGGGTTTCGTTGGACAGTTATGTTGCAGGTCCGAGCATCAATTAAGGGCAAAGATTAAGGTTGGTTGAGTATAGAGTTTTTGGCTCTTCATAGTTGGGATTCCAGCTCCTCATTAGGGCAAAATTTCCAGAATAGTGAAAGGTTATTTGGATCGGGGTTTTCTTTTCATTTTTGTATTTTGTTGGTTGGGATTCGCTTGGGCATTATTTGATTGCAGGTGTAGCAATAGGCCCTCATAAGGGCACCTTTTCACTGAGGCAGCAAGGCAAATTTTATGTATTGCGGCTCTCGGCCCTTATTAGGGCACCTCTCTCTGAGCTAGCGAAGTCTTTTTAAAGTCCATTCTCAAGCCCATAAGGACAGGACTAGAAGGAACGTTATCTGGGCTTGAACTTTACATATTTCTCAGCATGAAAATTCCGTTGCAGAAGCAGGGGATTACGATGTTTATTTTTGGCACTTGTTCTAAGTATACATTATAGGATTAGAAAAGATAAAAAGGCATGAGGTTCGGAGGGGATTTCGGAACAAAATTATATATGGTCTGGACTCGTTACAAGTATTATATTACGAAATTTTTACCTGCAATTGAGGACTTTTGATGGTGGTAGTCTGTGGATCAAAAGGGATTGGTTATATATCAGTTTGACATTGAAACATGCATCAAGATTGCGGATCCTTGGAAGTCTAAGTAGCTGGGTTTGTGCAGCCTCTATTACAAGTGAAGTAGCATGAGATATTCAGATCCTTGATCATAATGCACCTGCAATAAAAGGACAAACAGTGCTACTTATATAAAGAAGCTAATCAAGACTCAAAGTCAACCTTGTGAACACATTGCAGTTATACCTCCAGATCTTTGACTAGTGAAGAAGTAGCAATCTATCCCTGAGGTGTTGAAGCAAATATAGACTTGTAGACCTATAGTGACATTCAGCATACGGAGCTTGACTGAGCGAGAAATTCCATACTCTGTGAAAATGACTATTGTATTGGCTTCTACAGTTGAATACCTATGATAACATGACCAACTTCTTCGGAAATTGATATCACAGCAGCAGTTTATGTCATCATCTCTTGCAGTAGTTATTGAAGGACCTTGAGGGCATCAAATTGTAAATCATCAAGGACAGAGTGTTGATTTGTGGTGGCATCGGATGTGCTCCAGCCATGAAAATTGGTGGAGAGGCTAAAGCACATGAGATCTCCAAAATCCAGAAATCGTTTGGAGAAGTTCTACCCAGATGAGGAGATATTGAAATAATTAATGGGGTAATTAAAATATAAATGTGTATAAATATAATTTTGGGTTAGAAGGTTCCAAGAGATGAGGATCAAGCCAAATCTAATCTTAGCCGTTGATTAGGGACTTAATCTCGGTTGTTGAAGACTCAACACGGAAAGTATAAAAGGAGGCTTGAGGGTCAGTTGGAGATACACCAAATTGATCAGTCAGTTCGATTTTCTGGAGCGGGGTTTGCTAAGAGAATCGAACCAGTGATCTGTTGCAACAAGGGGCAGTTCAGCAGAAGGCCAAGAATACATAGCAGAGAGGCAGAGATAGTGCCAGAGAGACAGCACAGAGCCTGGGAATGTTGACGCAGAGGCAGCTGGGACTTATGCAGAGGCTGAGGAGGCCAGTGTGTGTGATGCAGAGGGCCAAACAGCTGACGCAGAGGCTAGCAAATCTGGCGCAGGGCCAAGAGGCAACGCTGGAGATTTTCGTGGGGCAAACTGGAGTTGGGAAGGTGACGAAGTCCCTAGAGAGTGATGCAGAGCAGTGGAGAAGCTTAGAGCAGCTTTCGTTGTCCAACTAAGGAGTTGTCGTAGTTGTTGTGGGATCGATCATCCATTGAGTGATCAGCCAAAATATCTGTCTCCGAGGAGTGGTACTTCTGCCCAGGGAATTCTCTGAAGGGTGAGCCATTTCTAGCACCCTAGTTGTATTCAGAAACTACATAATAATAAAATCCTCATATCTGTTGCATTGGTTTTCCCACATTGGGTTTTTCCACGGACGATTGTCCAAAAATAACAGTGTCCCTTGTGTGATTGTCTTAGTTATTTCAGTTATTGATCTGTATATGTGTTGAGGTTGCATTTGTGTTTATTTCAGTATTTATATTTATAAATAACTTGTTAATGGAAAGAACAAGTAGGAGATAATAAACTAGATAATGCAGTAGGAATTTCTGACGTGTCAGACTTAGAAATTTCAACATGGTCTCAGAGCCTTGCAAATCACAGGAGAACTGAAGGCACCAGCAGTAATCTGAAGAATCTGCAGCAGTAGCAGCGGTCCCGAGAGACAACGTTGTTCCAAAGGAGAAGCAGCTAGAGAGGAAGTGACGTAGAGCCTACGTCATCATTTTGAGCCAAGAGGAGGGTTAGCGCAGAGGCAGAGAGGGGCAAACCAGACCTACACAGTGCCCAGTCATCTTTCTCAGCCAGGAAGGATTGACGCTGTGGCCAGGAGGTGGAAATTCAGTTGTTGTCGGGATTGCGTAGAGCCTGAACGGCTCAGTTTCTACGGTTGTTGGGGCTTGGGGAGCTGTGGCCAGATTGTGATTTGAGGAGCTGGTGGGACGTTGTTTCGGTCGAAGCAGAACAGTGTCTACGGAGACAGAACCAAGGTAGGAGTCGCTACCTTGACGGATTTCCAACCAAGAAATCCAAATCCGAGTTGTAGTTGCAAGGAGGATTGGAGAGGAGCGGTTCGACAGCTAGCCAGAGGATTTCCAAGAGGGAAATTAGGACTTAGAAGTAGATTTCCAGAAGGACAGTTGAGACTCAGAGGCAGTCCAGACGAGGAGCTAAAATGGCAGTGAACGGACTGAGGGATCAGGACAGGTTGGACGGGGCTTCCAACTTTGTCATCTGGAAGGCCAGGATCCTGGCAGTCCAAGATCATCATCTCATCAAGGACTTTGCCTTGAGAACCGTGGCCATCCCAGTTGACCCAGTTGAGAACGAGAAGTATGATGACGCAATGGCGAGGGCAAAGTGCATGATCCTAAACAGGGTCAAAGATCGTGTCATACCACATATTGTTGAAAAGAACACGGCAAAGGAGACGTGGGACACCCTAACCACCTTATACCAAGGCTCTTCCGAGCAGCAAAAGATGTTATTGGAAAATCAATTGTGATTGTATCAGATGCAGAAGGGAGAGCAAATAGATCCATTCCTGCTCAGGTTGCAGGAGATTCACGACAAGCTTACTTCCGTGGGGTCTACACCAGATCCAAAATTTATGGTCAGGACTGCCCTGAATGCAGTCTCCAAGGAGTGGGAGACATTTGTCCAAATTATTTTGGGCAGGGCTACTCTTCTCGGTTGGGAGGAGATGTGGGCAGCTCTTCGCCAAGAAGAGATCAGGAAGATGACTAAGGTTGGGAGTAGTGGCAAGGGAGGTCGAATCAAGAAAGAGGAGGAGGAGGATGCAGCTCGAGCATCTACGGGACAGCAAGGGAAGAGGAAGAAGAAGGACATCTCCAAGGTAAAGTACTTACCTGGCTATATACATAGGACCCTCATTCTCATTTGTATCATCCTACATTCATTCTTTTATGCAATATATAATTTACAATTACTATCCTACGATGGATGTCTTTGTTTACAACGTATTTTAAATATTTCGCTGCGTATACGACTTTTGGTCGTTATAGTCAAAAATGTCAACTTGGTCCTATATTGCAGAGTTTGATGAGACGATGACATAGCACGTGGAATTTTTCCAATTGGTGAAGGCATGCTCAAGAGTTAAGATATGGTTGGTCAAAGTGGGTTAGCAAATACTACAGGGTTCCATGCAGCAAAACAGAGTCAGCATTGGAGTGTTTTTTACATGCATTGTGTCAAAAGTGGACTACAGGAGGATAGGAACAAAACCCATGTTTCGGATTTTGCAAATCCTCAACAGCATTAAAGATCTACAATTTGAACATGATGGCGTGGCATTGACTATGATGATGTGGCAATGCATGGCCATTGGCAATATTTGGACAAACGCATTGTAATTGTTGTATCATTCATCTTAAAGAGGAAACAACGAATAGTCCTCTATTCCAATCAACAAAGAGGGAGGAGGCAGTTTAAGCATAAGAGTATATATAGTGTTTAGGTTGTGGTTCTTAAGAATTAGATGCCAATCTTTAAGGAGAGAGGAATGACTGTGTTCCTTTACTACTTTGAGCACATGAACATTATTTTTTCCATATCATTTGCAGTTTCAGTAAGTCTTTAGGATTCATGATCTGAAAGAATAAGAATACCTAACGATGAGCTTTTCAACGTTTTCATTTTGATTTTTTTTCAGTAAGTCTTTAGGATTCATGATCTGAAAGAATAAGAATACCTAACGATGAGCTTTTCAACGTTTTCATTTTGATTTTACTGAAAAGACTGATTCTTAGAGCTCTTCCACATTACATTATTTAATGAAGAAGGTGTCACACTTAGGATTCAAGTTCTTCCTTTCTATTGAATGAGTCCAAAACACAGTCAAGGCATGTGATAATTGTTATTAGTGTTTGAAAAGTGCATCTGTGTATCATTTACCATCCTTTCATCAATGCAAGCAGAAACGTAGGGTATAATAAAGTTCCAAATATAGCTCTGAGCGAATGCTACACAAAATAGATTTTTTCATCATCGGAATATCATTCAAGTCTCTACCACTTTTCAGAATGATGTTATCATAAACAATAGCCTACACAGACAGTAACAAACCTCTTGCTTGATTGATTTCTTGTATCTTTTTTGTTTTCCTTCACTTCTCCCCTGATCACCCAATTCATCATCTGCCATAGCTCAAAACAACTAAAAAATAATCACCATCTTCATGTCAGAAAAAGAATGCAGAAATATTTCAGACACGGGATATTTTTGAAAATCATAGCAGTATAATGTCTAAAAATACATATTTGTTTGTGGCCATATCAATGCAGTTAAATAATGTTTTTAGATTGTTTCTTCCTGTATTTTTTGTACCGCTTTTATGATGTTTTACTTTTTCCTGCAGCTTCTGTTAAGATTGTCCGCTATGTTACATGAAAGCAGCTTAGTCATAGAAAGAATGTTTAAAGCAATTCTTCCAAGAAAAGGGCATTGTGCAACATTATGTGTGGTTCAATGGTCAGCTCAGGCATGTTTTCAGATGAATGAAAAAAAATGATTCCACCAACAGAAGACAGGTGCTCTTACAGATGGGTGGAAAGGATGTCAACTCTTCATTAGTGTCATGATGAAAATAAAATGGAAAAAAAAAATTAAAATCCGACCTAGGAAAAAAACATCTTAAAAAAATAAAAAGAGCCAACCTAAAAAATAAACTAACCTAGATCCATCCTAGCCCCAGATCTTTTAAGCATCGAGGTGATTGTATTGGGATTTTCATCCTTCTCTGCACCTAGTAGATCCAGGGTTAAGATGGATCTATGCTAATATATACCGTCATCCACAGATAAAAAGAAGTAGAATGGGACAGTTCAATATAAACATATATAGCATATCTAATAGGAGTATATAAAACATCCAAGCCCTATGTCAGCACTGAGAAAGAGCAACAACAGTAAGATAAGATACGATGTTTCTATTAATGTCCATGATTGACCAAAAGAATAGGTCAATGGGACTAGAAAATACAGCATATGACAAGCATAATATGGGAGTGCCAGTTATACTCTTGAAAGCTAAAAGATAAAAAAGATACAAGTGACAATAAAAGAATAGTGGCCACTATTGGAAGCTAAAAGATAATCAGATACAAGTAAAAGTAAAACAAAAGTAAGAAAGGGTGAACAATGAGGGTAACCTTGAAAAAGATAGAATCATTACCCCGCACTAGAAATCAATGTTGTCAGGCTCTTTTAACCTGGGACTTGGGAAGACTCAATGACTCGTTCCAGACTCTTCTCAGACTTATGGTAAATTTTGTGCACAAAAAATATACTAATTACATTTCCAATCCATATAAGTTATGAAACCACAGTCTATGCAGAAATATATAAGATCTCATGGAATATCATATCACAACATTTGACATTTGATATTTGTATCCAAAATAAAAATGGCAAACTGAAAGATGATTCCATGATCAAATTCACAAATATTGCTCAATTCAACTACAAACTTATAGTCTTATAACATAACTAGGAAATCAAAATAGACAACGTCTCCAAGTCCAATCTCAAGTCTCATTCATGACTATGAGAACACCATGAATAAGCCCTTGAGGAGATAGTGCTAACATTGCTAGACTGAAACAACAACTGTTATGATAACAGATGTATCTGGTGTTCCAATTGAGAGAATGGATTATGGAACACTAGAGAGATCTTCAGTCTCTTCATAAAACCAACCCAAATCATCAGCGAGAGATTCATCCTCCATGATCCAAACATGGACTAGATCAATCTTATCTAATATAATTGGTGTGAAATTCTGGTGACCCAAAAGGTGGTATTAACCAGTTAATTATTTCATGTCACTTATTTACGGCAAATTATTTCATTTGCTGGAAGCAACAAATAAAAACATAAAGAGCACCAATCACAAACTAAAAAATACAGGAAAATATGTGAGAAACCAATCACACAATTTATACCAATATTTTTGGACAAAATGTCCCTGGGAAAAAAACCCAATGTGGGGAAAACCAGTTTTTAGATCTGAGGGCTATATTATTAATCTTCAGAAAATAAACTGCTATTGAGAAATACAACTGCTTGCCTCTAACTGGCAAAGCTCCAATAAAATACTTTTTTACTTCTACTAATCTGGAAAACCCCACGGCTTCCCTTTTTTCCAATTCGCATTGCTCCAGCAACACGCACTCGCCTCTGGCAATTCGCACTGGCTTCCGGCAAACTCAATCTGCCTTCTGGAAGACTCAAATGACCTCCAGGAAATTTGCATTGCTCCAGCAACACGCACTCGCTTCTGGCAATTCGCACTGGCTTCCGGCAAACTCAATCTGCCTTCTGGAAGACTCAAATGACCTCCAGGAAATTAGCGTTGGCTTCTAGTGAACTCGCACTGGCACTGGAAAACTTGATCTGACCTCTGGAAAACTCACACTGCCTTCTGAAAATATTCTCGGCCTCCTCCTGTGAATACACTGAGCAATTCAGCCTCCTCTTGAAACCCATGGCCTCACTGGAAAATCCCAGCCTCCTACGGAAAACACTAATAGAAAGAATCTCTGAAAAATGTTTCCTTAATCACTGCTGCTGAAACTCTCTGGTGTCCTCTAAAAATCGCCCACTCAAATATTTGTATCATCTCCAAAGCTACCCATTGATCTCCTTTATAATCTCTCATTCACGAATGAATGGCCATGATTAGAAGTTCACTTGATTTAATCGATGACTAAGATCGTCTTAGAAACTTTCTACAAACTTCTAAAGAACAATCGACCTTATCCCAATTAATATCAATTAATGGTTCACCTTTCCTAAATTAGACTTACGAAATATTTAAAAAATCACTAATTGACTTAATTAAGATATTTTTCCTAGATGAAACTTAGGAAAAATTACATGGGCTTGGAGATAATTAACTCCTCTGTGTCTCTAGCCTCAGTGACACCTCTCAAGACTAGAACACTTGTCCAAGATACAAAAACTAACAATTGGATCCAAATCCTTTGCCCACAATTGTTCCTGTAAGCATCTAAAGGTTGTAGTAGATGAAAACCAACCTCTCTAGCCACTCATGCTCCAACATGTTGCACTTTTTGGTGTGGATGTGCTCAAATACTGACCAACTGTGCTCAGACATGACCAATTCAAAATTCTTATAGCAAGTTGCGGTGTCTTCGAGCCATAATCTATACACCAATGGGCTATAATAAAATAAAATAAATATATAATTAAACAACAATTATAAGTTTTGCAATGACAAACTTGAAAAAGAAAACTAGCAAATTTACAATGTAATGATTTACAAATTCAATCTTACTTGGCATTTTATTCTCCCTGAGATGTTGGGTTGAGCTAAATCCAAACATGCCAAATGAGTCCTATATATCTCACTACATATTGATTTAGTCTTTTGTGTCTTGATACAAGTACATCTTCTCAAAGTATATCATCACGCCTCTCATCACTCAAATCTTTTTTAATTTTAAACCTTCATTATGGTATATGCTCTCTTTACATGCAATGGTGAATATAGTTATTTGTCCCACCTAGAATCAATAATTTCCCATATAGGGATATATTTAGATGAATCTCCCTTATAGAAATTCTCAATGGCATCTTTGGTTCTGTTACCGCCCAAACTAGTAGGGGGCCTAACGGGCAAATGCTAGACCAAGGGCAACAAACCTCAGCTAAGGCTCCCTACTATTTACGGACTTTCACCAATGGGAGGAGACCTGGTATATTATGGAGTCACTAATGAAGGATAAAACAATAAGTGGATATGGAGTGACCCAAATAATCCCTTTCCATAAGAGGTTGAAGAATAGAGTTTGTTTGCTTTCTAAGCAAGGTACAATGTCTTCTAGGAGAAGGATGGGAGGATTTGAGAGTTAGGTTTAGGGAATATGACTTGTGAAAGAGTTTCCTAATCCCTAAAATCCTTATTGAAATTGGCATCCCAGATGATTCTTGAAGAATTGTATTTTCAAAGAAATGAGACCACACGGGACCAAGTGGTCCCAACCTCGGTTAGGGGATAAGAGTTTAGCAACCAATGATGTTCTTAACCCAAACAAGGAGGGGGAAAGGATCAAAGAAAGAATTTTCACTTAGAGGTATTGAATTGATCCTATGAGGCACTAGCTATGAAAATCTGGAAGACCCAAATTTCTACTGTAGCAACTGATTAAGCTTCTTCTCTTTGTTAAATTACTAAACAAATTATTTACTGCATCCTACAGCAAATACCGAAACTAATACACTACAGCCTTCACCAATTAATTTTGGATAAATGTTCCCCGAAAAACCCAATGCAGGAAAAACCGATGCAGCAGCTAAAGGTTTGTAACTTTGTATTATTAAGTTGTAGTTTTCTGAATACGGATGCCCAACTGGCTATCTGATACAGAGAGAAATGTGGAAATTTCTAAGTCTAACACGTTAGAAATCCCTACTGCATTATCTGGTTTATTATCTCTTACTTGTTCTTTCCATTAACAAGTTATTTATTAATATAAATACCGAAATAAACACCAATGCAGCCTTCACACATATACAAAGCAGCAACTGAAATAACTGAGACAATCACACAAGGGGCACCATTATTTTTGGATAATCGTCCCTGGAAAAACCTAATGCGGGAAAACCGGTGGAGCAAATATGAGGGTTTTATTATTATGCAATTTTCTGAATACAACTAGGGTGCCAAAAATGGTTCACCCTTCAGAGATTGTCCTCGACAATAGTACCTCTCTTCGGAGATAGATATTCCGGCTAATCAGCAACCGGATGATTGATCCCACAACAACTTCGACAGTTCCTTAGCTGGACAGCGAAAGCTGCTCCAAGCTTCTTTCTAGAATTGCGTCACCCTCTAGGGACTGTGTCACCCTCTTCTGCTCTGCCTCTGCCTTTCAGCTCTTAGTTTGCCCCACAAAAATTCCTCAGCGCTGCCTCTTCTGCCCAGCATCAGCGCTGCAGCCCTTTGCGTCAGCCTCTTGGCCCTCTGCGTCAGCCTTCCTAGGCTCTGCGCTGTCTCTCCGACACTTTCTTTGCCTCTCTGATATATATTCTTGACCTTTTGTTGAACTGCTCCTCACTCCAATAAATCACTAACTCGATTTCTCAGCAAACCCTACCCCAGAAAATCGAATTCTTGATCAACTTGGTGTATCTCCAACTAACCCTCAAGCCTCCTCTTATACTTTTCTTGATGACGATTCAACGGCTGAGATTAAGTCCCTGATCAACGGCTAAGATTAGATTTGGCTTGATCCTCGTTATTTAGAACTTTCTCACCCATATTATATTAATACACATTAATATTTTAATTTCCCTAAGTTTAGACTTAAGGTCTCATTAAAAATATTAATTATTTTAATATCTCTCCATCTGGATGGAATTTCCCCAAATGATTTTTGGGTCTTGGAGATCTTGTGTGCCTTAGCCTTTCCACCAATTTTCATGGCTAGAGCACATCCGATGCTACCAAAAATCAACAAGAAACTGGACAAAAAGAGTAGTGAGATGATCTTACCCTATCACTGGAAGAACCAGCACTGCTCTGCACTGGAGATGAGCCTCTGCGTTGCCTCTGCGCATTCTCTGAGCAGTACTCCAGCTACGACTGCGCTGCACCTCCTTCTGATCCACTATTGGCTGGAAACTTCAACTCTCAGGCCTCCCGGTCTCACACCCCGACTCTGGCACTAGATCCTGATTGTTCCTTAGCAGAATTTCGATCTCCCTCTAAAGTTTTGCACTGCCACAGCGTAGCTCTGTGTGGACCTACGTCAACCTCTCTAGGCATCTCTCTGCCCTCTTTGCCTTGTACTCTTTGATCCAAGAAAACTTACCCCGGAAACTTCCCCCACCCCTCACTACAAGAAATCTCCTTAATCAATTCTCTAGCAACTACTGCGTTGCCCTCTCTGAGAAATTTGATCTCTCACTCGATGTGTTTTCCAAATGCCCATCGAATTCCTTCTTATAATCCTCTAGTTGAGTAATCAACGGCCCATATTAGATTCTAATCAATGGCTCAGATCATTTGGACTCGATCTTTGTCTTCTTCTAGAAGTTTCTCCCTCAGTTTGATTAATATCCTTTAATTATTTTAATTTCGTAAGTTTAGAGTTAGGCACACATTAAAAATAATTAATTATTTTAATAAAACTGTCTTCGGGTGGAATTTCCCAAGACGATTTATGGGTATTTTGGAATACATGTGTCCTAGCCTCCATGCAAATTTTGAGGCTAAGAGCACATCCGATGCTACCAAAAATCAACACTCCCTCTTAGTAAGGAATGTGCTCTAGTAATGCAACCTGCTGAAGTATTACCATAGTTTTAAAACTCCGACTCCGACTCCGACTCGGCCGAGGATCGACTCTGACTCCGACTCCGAAACGGTAATGACTCGACCGACTCGATTTCAATGACTCGGTCGTTGTAAAAAATACATTAAATATTTATTTT
>APFE030708003.1:0-11876 GCA_000404065.3 Pinus taeda
TAATAGTTTTTTTTTTTAATTTTATTTTCGTACTTATTTATTAAAATAAAAATTGAACCATTTTCCTCTTAGAATTCTTCTTCTTAATTTCTTGTTTAAGAAAATCAAGAAGAGGCATGATAATTGTAGTGTTAGGTTTTGGATAGGAAAACTCAAGTGTTGGACTTTGTCAGTGGATAAAAGATATATTTTTTTCTTGTTTTGTTGGCCTTTTTCACATAATTTTCTTGTACAAACCCATATGACTCCATGTAGATGTCATGGCTTTGCAATTTCTATGATTCCTATGAGTTTTGAAGGTGGTGTGAAATGTTTTAAGAGCACAATCAATTGATCATTTACGGGAGTATGATAGAACAATTTGGAAGTTACAATGATGGTGATGGAGATGGGTATGCTAATTTCAATGTCATTTTCCTCGACGTATGACACTAAAGGTATGCAATGAATTCCTACCAAATTGAATTATCTTAAAATTGTTGAGGCAAGCTTATTTTAACATTATTTTTTTAAGTGTAGTTTAGAATTGTTGTCGTAGAAAATTATAACCTATTTAATTCTTGGTAATTACATGTGTACACCAAAATAAAATTGTAGGTCCACTGGAGAAATACCCTCCCCACATGAATCCATAAATTGAATAGACTATTAAATCAATCAACCTCCTTGACAGTTCAGATAACATGTTCAATAAGCAGTCCCACTTATCTCTCACACCTTGCTATCACATACAACCAATTTTTCTAAGAGTGGAGGGCTATGATTGCCACTCTAGTTATCTGGATGATGATGCCAATTCTGTTTGCAACTGGCCAATCAAACTATCTACTAAATGATGCCAATTCTATTTGCAGTGGACAGCTTGGATTATCTCTCAGATGTGGAAAGATACTCTAGCTTTTTTCAAAGCTACACAACAAAAGCACAATCCATGTTGTCAAACCAAACCAAAATACTTTAGTTTTTTTTCACAGCTACACAACAAAATCACAATCCATGTCATCCAACGAAACCAAAAATAGTAATAAAAGCACAATCTATGGCATCTAAGTAAAAATAGTAATAAAAGCACAATCCATGTCCTCCAACCAAAAATAGTGATAAAATCACAATCTATGTCATCCACCAAAAAATAGTAATAAAACCACAATCCATGTCATTCAATCAAAAATATAATCCACTATAGTGTTGGCTAATTTTTTTAAAATAGAAACATGTAGATATAAAAAAGGGTCAAAACTGCTTTTCATGTCATCATAGTGACATTTTCATATCCTAGTTGAGGAATTAAATAACTGAACCTAATTATAATAATCAAAGCGCCCTCAGACTCTTGAAATAACCTATGTCAATTTTCTCCTTTAATAGGCATCACTATGAGTTAGTTATTCTATATGTTAGTCTTCTCATCTCATAGGCATCACTATGAGTTAGTTATCCTATATCGCAGTTTTCTCCTCCAATCAACACTAAGAGTTATCCTATGTTAGTGTTATACTATGGGTGTTTCCACCTAATGGTCAATGCCTAAACTTCTATTTGTTAAACCACTCACATTTTTATAATCTACAAAACAATTAGGTACATGGCAACGACTTCAGGAATGTTAAGATGAGCTTGTGTCAACACTCTTTGACACATATCTAAACACCATGTTTCAAAATCTCAAGTTGTTTTCTTTACCGCTTTGCTCAATTAGCAATGTTCTCTTCTCACGTTCCTACCTTTCTTTCTTTTTTAACAAAGATATCTACTAATTTTGCTATGAAATTAGTTAAAAATCTCAATGATTCTCTTACTACTCCATTGTTAATTCTTTTTTGTGAGCCTCTATAATTCGTTCTTTCCTTTTCCACATTTGCTCAAAATGTGATTTACTAGTTTCTTAATGCCAAAAGCACATATTCCTATATGTTGATGAATTATTCAAGCCCTAATACAATTGAAACAATTGAATTAAATTCTTGACTGTCACAAGTATAATATTTCATCCAAGGCATCCAAAATTTGAATATGATAACTTCTTGGAGCCTATCATAGCTCTGATACCAAAATCAAATGGACCCACTCGCAATAATATTGTTTATGCATGCGCACAAGTGTGCCATTGACTTGCAAAAGACAGTGGTCTCACAAGCAAGCACGGGGGCAGAGGAGGTCCTACCAGATGAATCTCATGGATGGGTGGAAAAAGGTAATAGACAACGAAGGTGAAACTTAACCCAAGAGCTTATTTATCTTTCTTGGAAAGTACAGGTATGTGAAAATACTCCTGGATCAAACCTGTTGACCTGAAAACTTAGTCATGTTTTATAAAATTCGAACATGCGTTCGCAAGTTCTTTAAGAAGAAAAAATAGAATAACTAAAGTGGTAATGATAACCCTAGACTCATAAGAGTAATTGAAATTGTCGTAGTAGGCTAGGGCATGAAAACAATATTACTGGTGGATCTGTAATGAATAAAAATGCAATGTTATTTTCTTCTAAGAACAGTGTGAGTAGTAAACCTATAACGATTAAATTATATTGGAACCTTTGTACTAATTATTGTGTAATAGTGAAAAAACAATAAAAATAATATTAACCTGAATGCCACCTATAGCTACAGACTGGTGGAGTAAGCTGAATGGCTTAACTTGTAAGTTGAGAGACACCAGAACATGTGAACCTTAGTTTTCCAAGATGGGACACTTGTGTGAGTCAGAGTGAAAAAGAAATGATTTAATGTGTGAGGAACAAACTAAGCCATAGGTTGGGGAACCCATACAATGTAGAAAATTCAACTAAGTTATATTATTCTTCTAATGAGAATTAAGTAGCAGCCTAGACTCCTAACGAGAAACCCTGAAGAAACCTCCAGGCTTAAGCAGGAGTGGCATTCGGGGAATGAAACTCTAACAAAACCCTGACAAGGATTAAATACCATGAGGTTCGTTAGTAAAAGTGGAGCGATATTAAGAGAAAATAAAATAGCAGAAGCTCTATTCATCAAATAGTAAACCCTACCCATTTCCTAAGTTATAAACTCATCAACTATAAAAACAAAATAACCTTCAAACAGAGACGCATTTTCACAAGTGAAAATGATCTCAAAAACTTATCAGTACGCAAGGTTTTACAGCAAAAGGAAATCATAGTATTCTACACTTAGTAAATCAAGAATAACAATGTTCAAAGAGTATCCAGAGAAATGCTTACAAGTCAGTTTAAATAATAGAGAATGCAACCTATGTGTAAAATTCAGAATGAGACTTTTGTAGAAGGGAACAAGATAATATTTATGACTTCAATAAACCATAAATAAATTAATAATACAACTATGATTAAGGCTATAAAATGTCCACAGCTTCCATACAAAGTCCATTAGAAAAAAACATATAACTTATACAGAATGTCTACAAGGGTCGAGGCTACTTGGCAAGTCTCACTTCTAGAAAGGAGATTAAAAATACCAATAATTTACCGACAAGGAAATTACCAGGCTCTCGGCTAGAAATACATAACTACAACACTGTAGCCAAGAGAGCAACATGAGTAGCAGGTTTGCAAAGAAGATTTGTAAGGGTTTAATGAGGCTTTAGAAGAATCTTCCCCTCTGAGCAGCCATATAAAACAAACAATAGAACAAAGCAGAGCACTCAGAACTCTATGAAAGCAAAAAGAAACTATCATATACCAAATGGGAAACACCTCGTACCATTTCTTACCCAGAAAACTTGTGTACTAGTGAATGCTAGATTCCACAAATCTCAAGGGATGGTAGCATAGAATTTCTCCCATTCAAACCCATTAAACACTAAGAATTTAGGAAAGGAAAGTGATTAGTATCATACAACCTAGTGTTGAAGAGAAATAAGGATAAGAAAAAAATAAAACATGATATTTAAGAGAATTATACCACCGAGATTGAATTGGGAGAATTCAACCACTTACCGTTGAAAAAGTAGCTCCAGATTTCATGGCTGGTCCCTGAGAAAGATTTCCTTCTACTTCCAAAGAATCGGACAAAGATGGTAGGAGTAAAGCTTAAACAGGCACCAAGAGTTGGGGAAACGAATGAGCCAAATTCCAACAACCCTGAATTGGTAAATTTTCCCAACAGATCATAGCCCTTAGATCAAAGAGCTGAGTACACCACCATTGATGGAAGGGAAAATCTCGAGGCATCCAGCTAAGGGGGGGTGGCTTGCTTGTGCCACAAAGCCATGGCAGAGCTAGAGTGAATGTTAAAAAAAAAGCAAGCGAACAGTCCAGAGATAGTTAAGCCTTGGTTAAAATTAAATTCATCACATTAGTTAGTTATGGGTATTTAATACAGGTATAATACACATGGATAAGTGTTCCTTATAGCACAGATTATGTGTACAATAGTCGTATTAAAATATCAGGGTAAAGATTGAACAGTAAGATTTAAACTCGGACCAAAACCCAAGTAATAAATTTGTCGGAATAGTAGTTTAATTTTCCAAGCAAAGTTTCCCTGGTTTCATTTGTCTTTATTTATTTTTATTGCTATATTTAATCCAGTTTTTATTGATTAATGTTTAAGATGGAGGTATGAAAATTTTGAATCTAAACACAATATAAATAGATGGTACTTTTAACAATAGGTGATATTTTATGTTAAAAATGGAAAATATAATAAATTTGATATAATGAAAAGAATATAAAACATTTCACTATTAAAAATATTAAATATGTTTTAAATAAGATTTTCTACTAATATATCTAGTATTAGAAAAACAAAAAACAATTAAATGGGAAAAACTACAATAATTCCATTATAATTTTATTTAGTAAAATATTAAAATTCACTAAATTAATATCATGCGATCTAAAGATCTAGTGGAAGAAATCTCTTCAATTTTGAAAGAAAACTACAGTAATTTCATTATGATCTTATTTATTAAAATAATAAATTTTAGTAAAATAATAATATGCAACCTGAAAATCTAGTGGGGAAACTCTTTTCAATTTTAGAAAAGTTTTAAAATCATTAAATTAAATTTTACAATTATGATAAAAAAATACATCTATAATAAAGAAAATATAATATATAAAAATAAAAAAGCTATAAAAGAAACTAAAGCTATAAGATACGTTGAATAAATTAAGATATTAATAATTAAAATAATGAATATATTACCTTATTCAAACAGGTTGCAACAAAATTCAAGAATATTAAAATTGTACATATCCTAACAAAAAATATGCATGGCATAATCATCGTAATGCTTCTAGTGGTCTTGGGGAAGACCCACTTGACCGAAACTCAATCCTTACAATGTGAAATTTGTTGGTAATTCTTTATATTACCAACAAATACCTACTCACATATCTCTATATATATATAATTAAAGTTTGTTACCATTGCTCCAAATTCGATCGGATCAGTTAGATATGTGACTATATAAAATTAGAAGTTTGTTAAATTAATACTTTCCTCCAAATTTATGTGAATTTGTTAGTGGTAGGTTTGATTTTTTTGTGAATTTGTTAGTGGTAGGTTTGATTTTTTTGGGTTCCAGTATTAACAATATTTTAGTGTTGAGTGGAATTATAATCGGGGCATGTTCGGGAAGAAATTTCATAGAAAATATTATAATATTATAATGAGTTATTTTTATTTATTTTAATCAAGATCTCTATGGTTAGGTTAGATCAACATGGTAAGCTAACATCTTTAATGATGAATAATGTCAAACATAATGATAAAAAAATGTCTCTATGGTCATCCATGATCAACCATGGTCAACCATGATTATACCATGGTTGTATATGGTCAAACAAGGTTGAATATCATTGACCATGATCAAGGTCTCTATGGTTGAATGTCATTAACCATGATCAACTATGGTAAACCATGCCTAACCATGATCGACAATGATTAATCATGCTCATCTTCAATTAACCATAATCAACCTAGAACATTCCATGCTTTATCGACTCTTAATGCCTAACCATTGTCAACCATGGTTAGAATGGTCGAACATGGTGAACCAAAGTATTTATGTTTGAATATGGTGAACCATAATGGTTAATCAATATTGTTGTGGTTGAATATGGTCAATAATGGTTAACTATCTTCATCCATGGTCAACCCCATCAATCATATCAACCATTAATGTATTTTCTTTTATAACATTAATGTAACATTTAGCATTGTCATTACTGTAAGTGTTGGATACCTAATCCTCTATGGGTTGGTGTGAAATGTGAATAGCCATCGGAGTCCAAGAGACATTGGAATATGGAATCCAATGGTCACTCCAATGTACTAAAAAGGTATATCATGTCAATAATATATACAACTCAATGTTTGTCAGTCATATTCTGCCTCTGCCATGTATGTGTTTAACATGGTATCGAAGAGGGTGTTCTCTTGCCCTACTTCGTTTTGAGCCACTGATTTTGTGATTTCTATGTGCATGAAGGTTCGGTATGAGTCTTGCATTTGATGAATATCCTATCAATAATATTTTAGTTGTATTCTCTGGCTTAGTAACTCGCATTTGATGAATATCATATCAGCTATATTTTAGTTTCATTCTCTACCTGAGTAACTCATTTTTGACACTCTTTCTATTCTAACCATTTGATTTCTGATACTCTATCCACTCGAACGCCCTGAAATCTATGCATCACTTATGCACATAACATTCTAGCCTCCAAACCCACATCGTTGTCTGCTGGTGTGTTTGTTGAACTCTGTTGAATTCCTATGCATTGAGCTGAGTCCTTCTAATCGATTCATTAATAAAGAACTTGTTTGGCTGCTGGTCACCATGGAAATCATTGTGCCACAAATTTTTTTAACTAGATAGAGCATTGATAGTTGACCAATGAAATTCATCATCGCTTCAAAGATGAGAACCAGATAAATGCATAGATGCTGGGAGAAGGAGATCCATGCTCTGAACAACTCACCCATTAGCCCCAATGGTATGGTCAAAAGGGGTAGCCCAACGACCGTTGAACATAACAACATTTCCATATGTGAAGTGGCTAGATTCATTTTTAAATATTGCCTCCTATAAAATCCCAATGAAAGAATCCATTAGTAGAGCTCCATAGACCATCATCACTCCAAGAACATTGAAAGTCGGGGGCATTTGAGCATCTCCGAGCATGAAAATAATTAAAAAGACTACGATAAGTACAACAAAAACATATTCATGCATAGGATACTTCCAACTAAGCCCAGGTATACAATATCCCATCACCATCACCGGTCTATTCAAAAGTTCTTTGAAGGGTCGTACATTCAATAGAGTTTAACCTTTGGGTTGATTGCGAATGAACTACCTCGATGGTTTATAAAATGGTTTTAGAGCCACGACAGTCTATAGATCACTTTAAGATTGTTCCAAATGTTATATTAAATATTGTACAAAGTGTGTGAAAGGAGAAACTATGGGAGATCTTTTGGTAATATCTATAGGAAGAGAATAGTTGAAGAATCTTATAGGGTACTATCTACGATATTTAAAAAAAATATATTCAAACATCCATCCAAAGTATGGGAAGCATGTTCAAATATCTATGACCTATGCATTGACAAATATTCCTATGCGTTGGTGTTTCATCCATATAGTTGAACGATCATTCATTGTCATATGCTAGTGTTGTCATATTCTTTGAAGACTATATTGGTATATATATTATTCGATTGGAATAGCTAATGAGTTTAATTTCATAGCATATAAATATTCATTAAAGAGTGTGTAGACAATCATTTCAAAGAAAATGTTGTAAGTTGTAGCTACTATAAAAAAAAGAGGGTTTTGTGCAATTTCTAGCTTAAGATATCTTTTATAAGGTTGGAGAAAATGGCTATACTTGATGATGCATTAGAGTTTCTAAATACTTAATTTATTCCATTGTTGATTAGATGTTCCAAATCCCTAGGGAAACTCTCTCCAATATTTGAATTTGTTTACAAAATGAAAAACAAAACATTGAACTTTTTAGGCTTGAATCTTAGCTCCAACAAGTAGAATAACAACAATGGAGTCATCATTATGAATCTATTTCTACTGATAAAATTGAGATAGACTCCCATGAGCTGCCTTAAAATAATCATGTCATTGAGATTAATATTTGTTTAGATGAAGTACCCATCTCAAGATCAGAGTTAAATGCAGAAGCAGAAATTCAACATACGCTTACCAAGCCCATCATCAGACCTTTGGAAGAGGTTGTCCATAAAAAGCATAGAACATGTCTTGAATATGATAATGACGTTTCCTTTCACATTCTATATTACTAAAATCCCTTCCAGTTTGAGAGTGTTGGATTCCTTCATGACAGTTCACCTTCACCTGTTCTAGATTATGCTCCTCCACATTTGTAGCCAAAAGTTCTTAAATGCCAACACTATGACCGAGTTGGCCATATGAGATATTACCCTTTTGATCTTCATCCATGTGAGAACTGTCATAAAGCCACTCATTCTTCAAACAAATGCTTCAAAAACAAGCCTCCTGTAAGAACAAAGAATCATCTTGGATGGATCGCTTCTTGACAATGGGCTTCAACAGCCAAGAATATATTTCATTCATATCTTAGAACATGTTCTATAGTATTGAACAATCTTGTAGTTGAGTTTTCTCCATCATCTCACCTTTCATCTGACACGGAGGAAGTGATGGTCATCTACAAGCTTCAAATCCACATCAAGTGACTCCGATCCATGACTCGCCATACTAGATTCAGAGTTGTGGCTAGAGACAAAGCTACCCCTAAGAATTCCTTTGGTTGATGATCATCCTTAAACCATCTATGCGGGCTTGAGACATCTCTTAAAAATAATTTGGGACACCTCATTTAGTAGAAGACTTCAGCTTCTTGCTGGTTTTGGAAGAATTCCAGGAATTTCATTAAGCATTCTAGAGTTGTTGGTCATCCCTAAACTATCACAGGTTGAGACCTACGTTTTCAGGTTGAGGTTCTCCCTTTTTATGTCAGGTGAGACCCCTCGTTCAAGTTTGAAGGTCTCCCTCTTCAAAACATGAGGAGAACTTCCTCTAGTAGAAGACCTCAATTCATGCCATATTTGGAAGAGTTCTCGGAACTGCACAAAGTGTTCTAGTGTTGGTTCTCATCCTTAAACCAACCCCCTTATACCAACATTCCAAAGAGCACATTTAGCATAATGCTGCCATCCACTTTTGCACATTTTCTATTACAACTCTCTTCTTGGACTCATAAATGCCCCTTCGGATTAAGGGGGGAATGTTGGACACCTAATCCTCTATGAGTTGGTGTGGAATGTGAACAACCACTGGATTCGAAGAGACCTTGGAATATGGAACCCACTGGTCAATCCAATCTACTATAAATGTATATCATGTCATTAATATATGCAACTCAATGTTTATCATTCATATTCAGCCTCCGCCATGTATATTTTCAACAGTAAGCTTGATGATAGTCAACTTCATCAACCTTGAGAAACCTCATACAACCTCACCAACCATGGTCAACCATGGTGAAGGAATACACCATACACATTTCGGTTGTAACTACAACCACATTTACTAATGGGGTTAACATGAATATATTGACGAGATTTTCCAACATTTTTATGTCTATAGATGTATGAAAAAGACATTGATTGGCATATATTGACCACATCGGTGAATGTGGTTGTGGTATTTTTATAAAGTTTTGAAATTATTAAAAATGATAGAGCAAATAAAAAATCATTAATAAATTAGAATTTTAAAATTAATGATGATACACCAAATTATATTTTCATAATAGAAGCATTTTTTTCCCATTTGATAGCATGGTTATGTCTACTTACCTAATATAAAATAATGAGATAAACAAAATGGAAGAGGAGACATTTCCTAATATTGCTTCAAAATTCACTCAAAACCACTTGGTAGCTCTAAGTCTTGGCTAAAATGTTGAAAACTAAAGGGAAGCGTCATTGTATAGAATAATGATAACATTGAAATTATTGTTACTCCAAATTTAAGGAGAAAGTATGGGGGTATAAAAAAGAAAAATAAAAAATAGTATGATGTACTCCACCCAAAAATTTGCACATTTTTTTGTTTTATTTTTTTATCTGTTTTTACATTTTCTAGTTTGCATTCTTACTTAATTCATTATCTTGAATATGTGAATTTCCTTACATTATTTTTAATTAAATAGTTAAGTGTATAACATGCTTGTGTACTTTGTGTTCACATTGCTACCTCAAAATCATTTTTATTTTCCTCTTAGGCAAGTGGAATTTATTGGAAACCATATTTTAATAAAAAAATTGTTCCATTGTAAAACATCTGATTAAAGTTAATAAGGTGGATATTCCATCCTATCACTGTATCTTGTAAAAATAATTAATGTTGGTCCATGTGCATTTCATCATGGAGGGTTTATTACCTAGGTGATGAACATGTAAAAACCTTTGGTTATTTTTTTTGGATAAAATTTGTTATGAAACCAACTCACAAAAAGATAGAAAAGATAGGTCAATGACTTAGAATTCAGCCTCTTCGAGGGGGCAACCTCCTTTACATTACACAAATGAATGATTCTTTGATGATTCAAATGAAAAAACCTCCTTTCAATATATAGGAGTCTAAGGAGTCACAATATAACCCAGACGACCTAATAATAATAATATAAAGGCAAAAAAATAACAATAGAGGGATTATATGGGGCACAATAATAACAATATGGGGACAATAGGGGCAAAACGATATTAATAAGGGATACAACTACAATAGTAATGGCGTAATCACTAGTATTATACAGACCTAACATAACCCTCTCCTTCAAAAAAGTGTTGTCCTCAATGCTTGAGTAGTTCTGGATGCTTATGTATAATATTCTCATCCTCCCATGTGGAATCTTGAGCAGATAAATTCTTCCACGTGATGAGATACTCCAAAATTGATCGATTTTGTAGCTGTCGAGTTCTTGTTTCTGTGAATGCTTCTGTTTCCAATATAATTTTTCCTTCCTTAACAAGTTATGGCAATATTGTTTTAACTGGGAGCTTGTCACTTATAACCTTGTTTAAACATGAGACATGGAAAACTAGGTGCACTCGAGAAGCTGCAGGAAGCTCAAATTTGTATGCCATAGTACCAATCTTTTGCAACACCTTGTACGGACCATAATTTATTATCCTTCTTATCTTGCTTGAGGGACATTTTTATATCGTTGTAGTCGTATGAATACCCAATCACCTACAACCTTTCACTGCGATGTTGACCTTCTAGTTGTTTCATTCTATTCTGCACCAACATGAGGTTATCCTTCAAGAGTTGGAGGACTTGGTGTTGATGCTCGATGTGATGTTCCACTACTTGAACCTTATAATTTTCTCTTAAATATGATGTGATGGATGGTGGCTGATATCCATAAAATTCCATAAATGGGGTCATTTTTGTTGTTGTATGGAAGGAAGTGTTATACCATCATTCAGCTAGAGGCAACCATTTGACCCATTATGTTTGTTTATTAGATACAAAGCAACAAAGATATCCTTCCAAGCATTTGTTTACAATCTCAATTTTCCCATCATATTGAGGATGATAAGATGAGCTATGAGGTAACTAAGTACCGAGACAAGAAAATAATTCTGTCCAAAAATTTCCAATGAAAATGGGATCTTTGTCATTTACAATAATCTTTGGGTTTCCATGTAGCTTTTGAATTGTTTCCATAAATGCAGTGGGAATTGTATTGGCTTTAAATGGATGTGATAATGCACAAAAGTGTGCATACTTGGTAAGTCTATCAACTACTACCATGATGACACTCTTTCCCCCAGACTTGGGTAAACCTGTGATAATATACATTGAAACCTCCTCCCAACGTTGGCTTGGAATGGATAAAAGTTGTAATAGACCC
>APFE030708010.1:0-12679 GCA_000404065.3 Pinus taeda
CCTTATGGAGCCAACCACTTGCTTTGGATCAATTAAATACCAGGCGACTGAATGAACAATTGTTGCTTAATCAATTCTTTACTATCCTAGATGAAATGCAAATCCTACAAACTAGGTGATATGCAACAATCTCGATTGATTTTAATTATATGCCTAGTTAAGTGTATCCCTTGATCCTTATCTATTTTGAGGCTAGTCTCAAAAGTAAGTGGCAGAGAGAAGTCAAGGTGAAGCAAGCAAAGGCTTGGTTAACGATCCCTCTCTTTGAAATCTAACATACCTAGTGCCTCCAGCGCTGTAGAGACTGTGGCTCTAGCGACTGCAAGGTCACCGTTTTAACCACTAGAGAGGGCTAGACTTCTCAAGCAAAGATGAAAGGGTGTTCCTACCTCTCTAGCAACCAAGCTTATGCTTGGAGGTAAATAGTTAATGCAAGACTAATTCTAGGATGTTGATGCAGGATTATCGAGTGCTCTTGAGTTAAGATTGTTTATGCTAAGTAATTAATTGATTCTTAATTATCACACAAGAGTACTTAATAAATGAAGGACAATCTTAGACAAGATGAAGTGCTTAATATCACAAGTGCTCACAATATGTAAGCAATGTACCAAGATAAAAGTTATCATCCATAAAATAGATTATCCTTGAAACAATAATGACAATAACTACAAGGTTCTTGTTAGAGACAATATAATGAATGATTGCTTAAGAGATTGACAATTAAATGATTAGTGTTCTTTAACCACAATTAGCAATTCTTCGAGTTACTCTAACAAACTATCACAATGCCAGTTTCATGTATGACAATTAGATCATCAATGCCTGAGATGCCAATGTCCAAAGAAATTGAACAATATTAACCAATCAACAAGATGTTAGATCTTAAGCTTATGCGCTTGAGTCAGTAATCTTATCAAGTGAAAAATTGAAACTTATGCAACTCACAGGGGACAACAATGTATTAGTGTGTCAAATCATTCAATGCAAACAATGTAAAACAATTCCCTCCACAATAAGCAATTATTGTCAATAGAGCATAAACAACTGAAAGCCTTAACGTTAGCTATTTTCCAATGTTGTGACAGCAGCAAGCTACTTTGATTTAGAGCACTTTAGGATGCCAATTATGAGATGCATATGACCACAAAATGCAAATGAGGACAGCCATTGTTAAAATTATGCAACTGCAGTCAAATTCCACTTTGGACAGCTCATATGATGAAGATAATAATTGCAATAGATTCCTCTTTTCGAGAGGACAAAGATCAACCTCAAGATCACCTCATTTGGACAAGAAAAAGTTGGTTTTTGAATTTATGTTCCCACTCATGTATATTGGATCAGGTTGGCCCTATGCATATGTACAATTGGACAGGTCAGCCTCCACATCAAGTGGACCCTCATGGAAACCTATAAATAGAAGAGACCTCAAGCTCATTTGGACATATTGATCAAGCCATCTTCTCTTCTTTTCTATTGTCATGGTTCGCACAGGTCTGGCAGAGAAAGTTCGCAAAAGGGTCCGAAACTATAGGGTTGAAGCTCGCACGGATCTAGGGTTTCTATTTCTAGGTCACACACACGTAACTGAGTATTTTCGACCCCAGACGCACGCACAGAGTGGTCAAGGGTGTGTTTGGGATGTCTCAGGCACTCACACATAAGCCTGAAGGGAGCGTCTGGGGTTTCTAAAGTAGATCAGGGAGTTTGGTCCCCAGACGCATGCACAGAGTGGTCAAGGGTGTGTCTGGGATGTCTCAGACGCTCGCACATAAGCCTGAAGGAAGTGTCTATGGTTTCTGAAGCAGATCGGGCAGTTTTGTCCTAGACGCACACACAGAGTGGTCAAGGGTGTGTTTGGGCAGCCTCAGTCGCTCGCACAGTAGCCTGAAGGGTGCGTCTGGGGCTTTGAGGCAGATCTAAGTCCATTTGTCCCCAGTCGCATGATACATTCACTAGGGAGCATCCAGGACTGCCATAGTCGCTCGCACAGCTCCTCCTCCATGCGTCTGGGACTAAAAGATGAAATTTTAGTATTCCGAAAACTCCGCTCAATGACAGCAGTCTTCAACAGTTGACTACAGATAGTGACAGTACATTACAGTCCTCAGAATCAGAGTTTCGAGTATAAGCATGATTAGGTTCATTTCATGGATGTCATAGTTGTTTTACTAGTTAGTTGCATAGACGAAGATATGGATCTTTGTACTCTCTTTTGCTTATTCATTTATGACGATCTAAGAAGAAGAAGAATTTGCAAGGGTTTTCCCCATAGTTGGTTTTGCCCTAGTCTCGGACCAATCCTGGTGTCTCTGTGTGTGCATGTTTTTCTTCAATTATTCCTTTATGTTCCGCTGCATTGATGATAATGATGTTGTTCTTTCTACATAGTTGCATATGTTGATGAATAATGATGTAAATCTGAATAATGTAATGGTAATATGGGGTGAACTTAATGTGTTAATGAAGAAATGTAATTATCTAAGCAAAGAACAATATAGCCCTTAGAAAAATTAACATGGTACCAGGTTGGGCTGAAGAAAAGTCATGGAGATCACCTCGATAATGACACCTTTGATGGAAGAAAGAAGAGGGTGGTGGAGACCTAAAAGAATTCTAGGGTTTGAAGAAAACCCTAGGCAACTTGGTTATTAAGGTTAGAGTTTGAGAGAAAGCCTAGTGTATGGAAACAATATGAGATATGAAACCTAGCATGGTCAATGTGAAGATGCTCAAGCACTTGGGAAAGATTTGATGAAGCCCTGGATGGGATAATCCCTAGTAGGCTTGGTTGGTTGATTAAAGGTAACATTGTTATGTGGACAATGGATGGTGATGGCTCGTTCAAGAGGGAGAGGATCACCTCTCATTGAAAATAAGTATTTCTTGACTTATGATGCCTCTTACTTTTGTTTAGACTTATGGATCTCATTATTATGTTTATTGTTTATACTTCCTACATATGTATTTGAGTATATGGATGTTTTCTAACCTCCTTGATGAGATGTTATGAGTGGATCATTTGAAATGCAAGAAGAATGGCTAGAACTAGAAAAGGTAAAGAGGCACTATATGAATAGGTGACACTAGTTGCCTATGTCAATGAGAAGGTGCACAAGTATTTGAACACTACAAGGCATTGTTTCAATATTATGTTTCAGCTATTAAGCCCCTAAGGTATTATGAGAATGTCTACTTCTCAAATGGTCCATGCATATGAAAATGACTTGGATTTATGTTTCCTAAGATGAAATGGTGCACCTAGTGTTCAACATTTTGATCTTCTTGAATTCTATGAGGCTACCTAATGTTGATACATTGATATACTTGATGTTTGGCTAACATCTATCTGTTGAATATCTTGATCCTATAAAGAAGGCTAGCACCTTGACTCTAATAAATGATACTCTTGACACTTGACATGCATGAGACATGATGGATCTCATATAGAAGGTTACCTCATTGATTTCTATATACAATGGTATTGATAATGCTTGTGATGAGCATGATGAAAGTATGGGAAAAAGAGGTGAAACTCTTGTTGTGTTCATAAAGTTCTATCGAATGACCTTACTTGATCCTATTGATAATGAAAAGCATGGTAACCTTGATATAACTATGAGGTTGATATTCTAGATCATGTCTTGATATGATGAGCAACTATGAAAATGAATGCCCTAACTTGATGGATTAACTTGATAGAAAGTCTTATTGTGTTCATAGTCTTTGAGATATGATATTACATCTGTCTGTTGCCTTGAGTCTAATCACTTGATGAAAGATTGATGTCATGGATATATGTTTGATTTGATGATAAAACAAATTTGCTATTAGATGACATTAGTATAGACAAGTTGATGACATGAATGAAGAGGAATGATGTGGATTCCCATTCAGAGGGAGAATCTCTCCTCAAGATTCTTACTCATATTACCATTCGCATTATATATTTTGTACGGTTGAAGTATGATTGATATGCATCTGACATTGTTGAACCGCAACAAAGTTCTGATCTGAGAAAAGAAGAGTTTTCTTTGACTTAAAGCCTTAGTCGCACGGAAGAAAGGCTACAGAGGTGACTATAGCCTCCCAGTCGCTCGGATACAAGCTCAAGGGTGCATCCAAGGCCTTGAAATAAATTATGGGCTTATTCAACCATAGTATAACATCTCGAAGAGTGTGACTATGGGTCCCAGTCGCACTGAAGAAGGCCTATGGGTGTGACTATCCCTGTCGAACACAAAAAATGAAGTCTTGTGCATGAAATCATATGTTCATCGATGTGTTGCAGATAACAAAAAGATTTGAAAGCAAGAAAAGCTTGAATGTTTGTCATTATATGAACATGAAGACTGAACTTGTGTTTGCAGGTGACCGGGACATACATATAGATATGTCATTATGTTTGAAGTTTGTGCTACAAGAGTTTGGCATGATTTGGAGCAGTGTTTGGAGTTTTGACATGATGCTTGACAATGACTTAGAACTTTGACTTGATGATTGAGATATGTTTTGGACTATATATCTCTCAACAATAACAAATTTCGATTTGACTCGATGACTAATGATTTGATTCGACAATTGTTGATTTGCCCTAATGTCAATGCCATGTGGGCATAGTGACCTTCAATGACTTATGTGCGTATTCGGAAAAATGGTTTTGTATTGGCCTCCTTGTTCCTAGCACAATGGTTGAAGTATTGATAGTTGTGATTCAATATGAAGATGGAACCTACATGACTTATCCTTGGTGTATGCATTTGCATCTAGTGACAGAAATGACTTGTATTATGATCATAAGAATGACTTGATGAAGTTTTGGATTGATATTGGATGGTTGATGACAACTTATTGGCATGGTAATAAATGAAGTCAAGACTTGATATGAGCTCTACCTGTCACCTAGTTGAAAGTATTGATACTGTGATATTGATGACTTTGATATTAGGTTTGATCTAGCTTCTAAACTTTGATGAGTTGACTTTGTTGATGTGATGGTTCAACATTGATTTATGTAAGGTTGATTATGTTGGCTTAGTAAGGCATTATGCCTACAAAGAGAATTGCATGCAGCAAGCTCCCCAATCCAGATATGTCCATATTTGACAGTTATCTGATGAAGTCAGGATGATAAGTTCCAAGGCTTTGATTTTGATTATGATTTTGGTTTTATATACTGATGGTCTACTCTTGACAAGTGATGAGCCTCTGATGATCTAAGTAAAAGGGAGATGACTTCTGAAGCTTGAAATGATGTATCATGGCATGATGAATCGATTTTTGAAATTTGAAAAAGAAAATTCATATTGCAAAGCTATTGCAGAAGTATTGGAAAGTGGAAATGCAAATCCTTGGACACTCTGATTTGAAGTTCAAGATGTTGTTGAACTTGACATGGCATCCGACAGTTGATTGATGCATTGATGTTCCGCTTTGAACATCCATCCATATATATATATATATATATATATATATATATACTTGATGTGCATAGAACCTGAATGAGTTCATGATTGAGCTGCTTCATTCACATTGAGTTGCCACCAAGCATACTTTAAGATATCTGCATAAGATGATCAATTCTTGATCTAAGATATTCTTTATATGATATGTGACCACATGGATGTATTGTTGATATTTGAGATTATTGTTGATGAGCACATTTGGATGCTACTTTAGTATGAGATCTTCCATGATATCTTGGATGAGAGGTCCATAGCTCGACCGAGGTTGAGTATGTTGCTAGCATGGCTAGTTGTGAGGCAGGATGAAGAAGCTCCTTAGAGAGTTGTTTGAGCATGATCTGGATATGACATGGATACATTGCGATGACAAAGAGTGGGATCTGATTGGCAAAAAATCCCATATATATAGTTGGGACCAAGATACTCTCACATATTGAGACAGTGCAGTTGTTCCAGACAAGCTTAGGCTTGTGATTGACACCTCCTTGAGAGGGAGGATGATTATGGTATCCCTTTGTGATTTATATGATTATTTATGATCTAACATGATATTTGATTTGATGTTTTGTATGAACAGGAAACAACAGATATTAAGACAAGCAGATACCAAATTTGAGTACGATGAGAGCAGCACTGATCGAGGACATTGAGCCAACTCTTCCTCCCTGTTTGAGCTCCGAAGGTGAGGAATTGAGATAGAGGGCTCCTGGGTTGAGGGAACTCTAGGCAATAGGGTATGACCCCTATTTGTTACCCATAGGGTTGGAGATGTTGCTCCCCTGTCTGGTCTTTGCAGAGTATACCCCAGTTGGCATCAAACCCACAAGCAGGGCTTGTCGAAAATATCGCTCCCCGTTTGGCCAACGGGTTGAGAGTGTACTTGGGGTGTATAAGCCAAGTCGATTATAATGCAGGTGTCCTACCACATGACTATTGAGGGTCATCGATGGGAAGATAGTAGGTAATAGGATGGGTTGAGATAACCCTATGCGGTTTCGAGTTGAGATTGAGCTCCCTGATGTGATCCCGGGGTTGAGATGTGCTCCCCTATGTGTTTGGATATCCTATTGCTTGACATGGGGTGAGAGTGTCCCGTAGGACCTTCCCCACTGTCATGGACATGAGGTAAGAGTGTCCATTAGGAGCTTCCTCATTGTCATTGGTTTGCAGGTTGAGACGTGCTCCCTAATGATATGCTCTCCGATGATGATTGATGATGAGATTCCGGGTAGTAGCCCGCTGACAGAGATTCCGGACCATAGTCCGATGACAAACTGTTCTTCTTTTAGATTCGAAAATGTTCAGCATATGAGCAGGAACAATCAAGAGATAAGCATGAATAAGCAAGGGAAAGATCGAGATGTACATTGATTATTTGTGATGATGAGATACTTGAGATGGAAATGGCATGACGACTACATGATAGAGATGTTCAATGACGATACATGATGACACTTGAATGGCATATTGATCGATGGACAGATATCGGTAGGTGGAATTCTCCCTAGTTGAGAGGGAGTGTTAAAATTATGCAATTGCGGTCAAATTCCACTTTGGATAGCTCATATGATGAAGATAATAATTGCAATAGATTCCTCTTTTCGGGAGGACCAAAATCGACCTCAAGATCACCTCATTTGGACAAGCAGAAGTTGGTTTTTGAATTTATGTTCCTACTCATGTATATTGGATCAGGTCGGCCCTATGCATATGTACAATTGGACAGGTCAACCTCAACATCAAGTGGACCCTCATGGAAACCTATAAATAGAAGAGACCTCAAGCTCATTTGGACATATTGATCAAGCCATCTTCTCTTCTCTTCTATTGTCTTGGTTCGCACAGGTCTGATAGAGAAAGTTTGCACAAGGGCACGAAACTACAAGGTTGAAGCTCGCATGGATCTACGGTTTCTGTTTCTCGGTCGCATGCACGTAACTGAGTATTTTCTACCCCAAATGCACGCACAGAGTAGTCAAGGGTGCGTCTGGGATGTCCCAGAAGCTCGTACATAAGCCTGAAGGGAGCATCTGGGTTTCTGAAGCAAATCGGGGAGTTTGGTCCCCATACACAGGCACAGAGTGGTCAAGGGTGCATCTGGGATGTCTCAGATGCTCGGACATAAGCCTGAAGGGAGCGTCTAGTGTTTCTAAAATAGATCAAGCAATTTGGTCCCCAAACGCACGCACAGAATGGTCAAGGGTGTGTCTGGGAAGCCTCAGTCGCTCGCACAGTAGCCTAAAGGGTGCGTCTGGGATTTGAGGCAGATTTAAGTGTATTTGTCCCCAGTCGCACGCATACAATTCACTAGGGAGCATCTAGTACTGCCATAGTCGCTCGCAAAGCTCCTCCTCCATGCGTCCTGTGGTCGCGCAGATTGACACGACAACACTCAGACCGGGGGCTGTCACTCTGATCCCCGATCCCTCCGTTTAAGCCTGTCTCCCGCGGCTAAGGGGGGTAGACCCTGTGAGATATTGAAGACCAACTGTTGACCAGTTGGTTGGGAGACACGAGACACGATGTGATAAGCACTAGATGAATTTGACTAATTAGGTAGACCAGTGCCTTGAGAGATTGTCACTGAAATGATTACTTGTTAAATGACAAGGGACATAAACCGTGACCAGCAACCATTTGTCATCAGTGAAATCACTTGACCAAAACGATACCCAGCAACTGAAAATTTTAAAAGATGAATGCCCAAAACCACCACAAGATCCAGATATCAATTTCGCGTCCTGATTTGAAAGATCAGATCTCAGCGTGAAGGATACAACATGAAAACCACTGAATCTGATAAAATTTATTTATTTATTTATTTATTTATTTTTATTTATTTTTAATTTTTTTTATCTTCTAACAAAAACAAAAATAAAAATTAAAAAATTAAACCTAACCCTAAAGGAAAATTTATTTGATTTTTTTTTTATTTTATATTTTTATGATTTATTATATTTAAACAAATAAAACAAAATTTAATTTTTTAATCTAAACTAACCAAATTTATATATATTAATATATTAATATATAGATATATAATAATTATATATATATATATATAAATATATATTTTTTCTTTTTTAAAATGAACACCAAACTATTTTAAATAAAATAAAAAATCATAAATCAAACTATTTAAAACCCTAAGAAACTAAACTAAAACCCTGATTTTTATTTTTTAATTATTTTTTATTTTTTAATTTTTTTAAAATAAAACCAAAAAAATCTATTGAAACTAAAAAAAAAAATAAGTGAAAAAATCCTAAACCAACCATAAACCCCAAAAAATTTATTTATATTTTAATTATTATATTTTTTTTATTTTTTATTTTTTATTTAATTTCTTATTCAAAAAACAAAATTTAAAATCTAAATTAGAATCTAATATATATAATATATATTATATATAAATAAAATAAATAAAATTTAAACTATAACTAAACTAAACAAAAAAAATTAAAATCTAAAATCTAAAAAAACTATGATCTAAATCCTAACCGTAACAACAACAATGCGTATGATCAAAAAATGAAAACGAAACTACGTGACTCATCTCAACCCAAAGAAAAGACGATTCGTTCAACCGCTTAAGGATTTAATCAAACCTGAGCCCGCATTTACCATGGCCGGAGGTAGCTGGCAGGGTTACGTGCTCGAACTCAGGCAGCCTTCAACTCGATGGAGACCGAAACTTCAACCTACGCATCTCCTGAAATCGAAAAACGCAATGCGTACCTGGACAGTCACCTGTTCGTATGGCCTTTTTTTTTTTTTGCAGGTTCTGTGGATGCGGCGGAGGCTACAGCATACCGGGATCGATTTTGCACTTACAGGATTCTTCGGTGATGGGCAGCGGAAAGCAGATTGCAGGCTGGAGCAGGTTGTTGATATTGTATGCATGAACCTTCACGATTTTGACTTGTCGTTTTGTTTTTCCTTCTTTTTATGTTTGCAGGTATGACGTGGAGAATATGGTGGGAGAGCCGTGCAGCAGCGTTGGAGATACAGGTGCGATGACAGCAGCCAGGAGATGCAGCGGCAGATAGATAGACGGATTGCAGGCATAAAAGAGACGATCTTGATGCTTTGGCTGCGGGCATAGGAGAATGGACACGATACAATTCCTGTGCAGAACAGTGTAACTTTCACCCACAGAGAACGCTGGGCCCACGATGATCAACTTACGTTTTCTGCTTGTAGTTGATGCAGATGCTGAGGATATGCAGATCATAAGTTTTGAAAAGTTGAATGAAAGAGCACAGTGATCCCCTGCAATCCAGAAAACGAAATGAACAAAAATAAATGAAACCTGGGATAAACAAAAATAAATGAAACCCTAAAGATCCAGCAAAAAAAAGAATATCTACAGATGTGGCCCCTTAATAGCCAGATTCAACAATAAGCTCAGAAAAATATTCAAAGAAATATTGATTTTCAGATCTTCACTGTGAAGACTTCAGAAAATCCCTCATGCAAATTAAAATAAACTAAATGATAAACCCAGGATCAAATCCAGCTAGGCTCAGCAGAAATGCTCGTGGGAGTTGGCTGGTTCAGCCGAGAACTTCCCCGAACGCCCACAAATTTCCTACAGAAAATGTTTTCTGCACAGCTCAAAACAACCATCAGTAAAGAGGGCAAAATGCTGCTAGATCTCAGGAAGTGATGGAGATACCTGCCATTACTTTAGAAACCCTAACAGCACCCAAACCCTAGCAAGTGAGCAAGATACCTGTGCTCACAATACTCTACGAAAAAGCTATTATTAACAGCTGAAAATAACATATGCAGAAAATTAAACGATCTCACAGCATTCAAGAGAGTAACATCAACAAGATATGGACCCCAAAGTCTTCTTTATTAACCAGAAACAGATTTACAAGAGAGCTTCTTCAGTCTTTGACTCACAGATCGGATGATCTGAAATGACCTCCTAAAACCCTATATAAAGGAAACGGTCCCAACGGCTAGTTCGAGTGATCCATGCTGAAACGATCTCGATCGTCGATGAGGATCAAGACATCTCTTGATCTCATCCGTCGATTTAAAATGTTATTATTTTATTATTTCTTTAAAAAAATATTATTTTTTTTTTAAACTTTTATTTTTTTTTTTTTTTAAATTTTTTTTATTATTTTTAATTTTTTAAATTTTTAATTTTTTATTATTTTTATTTATTGCTTATTTTAAATTTTTATTTTTTATTTTTATTATTATTTTTTATTTTTATTCATTTTTTTAAATTTCTTAATTCATTTTAAACTGGATCATTGAACTAAGACCTTGGAAACATCACCTAGGACCTAGGACCTAGGACTAATGAGGGGATTTAAAACATTTTTTGACCCTCAGGACACATTACATCATGATTTTGACCATTTACATCTCAAGGGAGAAAAACCCCTTTAACATAGACACTCACAAAACACCCAGTTCTGCGACACAACTATAATCTAGCATATCAACACACTAGGATTCTCCCAAAATTCAAATGACAAAATCTATCCCGGCTTTGGGGTCAGGTTTGAAGGAAAACTCTGCCGATCCATGGATCGGTGAGACAAAAAACCTTCCGGGACATAGATTATCATAAGAAAGTTAGGTCCACCTAGGCAATTTTCAACACGACTCACATCTGCTAGGATTATTTACAAAGAATACATGCAGACTGGGTTTACATAAACGATTTATCAAGCTGCTGATGACTGCAGGATGGCGCGGATACGCTGATCAGGTGCTGCCCCTTTTTGCCAAGAAAGAGGGGGTGTACTGCATGGGTAGTTGACTGGTAGAGGTCAACACGTCCAAGACTAAAAGATGAAATTTCAGTATTCCAAAGACTCCACTCAGTGACAACAGTGTTCAGCAGTTGACTACAGACAGTGACAATACATTATAGTCCTCAAAATCAGGGTTTTGAGTATAAGCATGATTAGGTTCATTTCATGGATGTCATAGTCATAGACGAAGATATGGATCACTGTACTCTCTTTTGTTGATTCATTTGATGATGATCTAAGGAGAAGAAGAATTTGCAAGAGTTTTCCCCATAGTGGGTTTTCCCCTGGTCTCAGGCCAATCCTGGTGTCTCTATGTGTGCATGTTTTTCTTCTATTGTTCCTTTATGTTCCGCTGCATTGATGATAATGATGTTGTTCTTTCTACATAGTTGCATATGCTGATGAATAATGATGTAAATCTGAATAATGTAATGGTGATATGGGGTGAACTTAACGTGTTAATGAAGAAATGCAATTATCTAATCAAAGAACAACGCAGCCCTCAGAAAAATTAACAGCCACTTTAGAAATGATGCAAATGGAGATAAGTGAAACAAGTTAGAACTCCTTTTAGATGCCAAGACGATTGTTATAAATCATATTTTATTACTTATGACAGTGATCTAATTTTCATGAAATTAAGCCCAAAAATAGATGCCCAATTTATGCAATACCTTATTAATTTGTTTAGATGACTTATTAACCAATTTAGGCCACTTTAATGAGTTTTGTACCATTGTTATCAAATGATAAGATAGCTGTAAATAAACAGTGAGGAGGCTTAGGGTTTGAGTGAGAAAACCAATATGCCTTTAGGCCTAGTAGAGGACTACAGAACTTGCCCAAGATTTCTTCAATAGTTAGGCCACCTACAACCACAAAATTTTACCAAATTCTCTGCAAGACACCCACTGTTAGCTTTAGAAATCAAACAATACCCAAATCATAGATGAGGGGAGGAAGAAGAGGCTGAGATAGGACAACACTAGGCCTAATAAGGCTAGCGGCTAGGGTAATGGGGCTGCCGAGGGCTACAGAAAGGCCTTAATGCCTCCAGTTATGCTAGAAAGAGATCCTAAGGGTCTACCGTCAAGGCAAAAAGGCATGTTGACTACTGGAGTAGCACCTGATGATTATGTGAAGACTCCATGTCCAAGGATGATCCAGAGGGCACTTGTACCATCAGATGTCATCAGTCAACAGAGTTTTTTAACTCTACCTCTATCTTCTCATCATTTTTCTTCTTTGTACCCAGATTCCACACCCTGCGGGGAATTGTAATAAGTGATGCTAGTATAATGATTTTATTGAATTTGTAACAAGCCTAGGATGTGGGACTCGATCAGCAAATGAGTACACCTTGGAGTGTTTTTTTTATCCGGTTAATTATCCCTTCTTTTTCAGAGGCGGATAATTCTCTCGATTTTT
>APFE030708010.1:17996-39645 GCA_000404065.3 Pinus taeda
GGCATAAATAAGTGGCATTAGGAGATTCCTGGGGCGTATGACCAGTCAAAATTCATCCTCAAAGGCCCAGCATTCTCCTAGAGCCTACTTTGGGGGTCAAAAAATGACTCAGAGTCCCTCAAAGCCGATTTTTCAAGTGACAGTAGCAAAAATGAAGAAAAAATTCAAAAAATAAATAATTGGAAAAATTTATAAATTTTTCCAAAGTCAAAATAAGTCAAATTTTGACATGGAAGTCAAGCAGAGAGTCAAAGGTGATGTGGCAAGCACGTGGGACCCACCAAGAAAGCCACAACTCAACTCAAAGTCAAAGAAAGTCAAAGTCAAACTGGGCCCACGTTGAGTTCATACGTATGGCTAAAGTTCAATGATCAGTTTTATTGCAAAATCGAATGTTATAAAAGTTATAAGGTTGAAAGTTTAAAATTAATGATTGGGGAGGGGACCCACCTCAGCTCCACGAAAAATACGTAGCTCAGCCAACACAAAAAAATAAACTCCACTTTGGCACAACAAAGTACGTACGCAGGTGGGAAGTCAAACAGTTACACGCTGGCAGTCAAAGCTTCCACGCAGTTACGTTGGCAGCATGTATACGTGGACAGCAGTTTATGCCAAGTCAATCAGCAGCCAATACATAGTTACGTTGGCAATAAGCAGCATTCACGTTGACAGCCATGTTCAGCAGTTTACGGTGGGCAAAATAGCAGTTAACGTGGGAAATTCCAGAAGTCCTACAGCAGTTATCTCCAGCAGTTTAAACGTTGACAGCCAAGCTACAGCAATTCGTGGTCAGCACATCAGTTAACATGGGCAGCTCAGCACAGCAATTAATACACGCAGCACCTACAGCAGTCAAAGAGCAGTTTAGAGGCAATAAACAGCAGTTACATGGACAGTCATATCAGCCACTTGTACAGATTCGTTTTTTCATTGGGATTGTCACTTGCTACACTTGTCATTGTCTCTTGGCATTGGGATCTCCTCCCATTTATTATTTATATGAGCCTTGGGCTCTTATTGTAGATGATAGAACGAGCTGTTGGGCTTGCGGAAGCTCTGCTGGATTGTGTACTTACCTTTCATATAAATAAATAAAAGTCTTTGGGGTTACTGGCTTCTTTTGTGGCGCATGCTTTGGTTCATGAGGTATACCTGTGTCGTTTGATATTCATTTGATTTCATATTTGCTATCTAGTTGTTTTTCTTTGTGCATTTGCCTAAGGGCATTATTGTCTAGGGAGGAGAGATTTGCAGCTATCTCAAATCTCCTTTGGGCTTGGTATATTTTGTACACTTGTTGTAGCTTGTCATTCTCGGTTGAATGACAAGCTCAACTTGGTCTCTATATGCCAAGTCTTTTTTGCACTAACAATTGGTTTGCAAGCGTTTTTTTGTGATTTCAAGGGATAGGTTGCGAGCGCTATTGGAGTGTGAGGACTTCTTCGGTTGGAATAGTCACCTCCAACGATATCAAAGGTCCCACAAGTTGTTCAAGCCAGCAATCTCATAAGACATCAAAAGATTTACTCAAGAGGGAGTTTCTTGAGCCCTTAGCTTATTTTCTATCTTGAAAAATCATCACATATTTTCTTCTTTCATTTGAAAGTATTTGATTTCATTCTAAGCAAATAAAAAATACAATAATTTTTTTTTCATTTCTTAAAGAGCAACGCTTTGAAGGCACTGGTCGTTTATGTGTTTCATGCTTATCTCATGTGTTAATGGCTATTGCTCATATCAGGTTTTGCTTATAGATCTTAGATAAGCAATCTATTTAACTAACAATTCTCCTAGAAACTCGCATCTTTGTTTTCAGCTTAACTTTTCATTAGGGACCACCCCCCTTAGCTAGCCTAGGAGATAGCTCAAACGGAGAGAGTTGGGATTAGTGTGACAACCCCTTCTCTGAATTCCCTGCCACCAACCACACCTTGTGGGGTTGAAGGATTTTCTCACTGACTTGTAGGTAGGTGCGGGCGGCAGGGTCAACAAGGCCTAATAGGCTTGTCGTCTAAGGGAAAGGAGGTTGTCAAGACAAGGGAGAGGCCTTCTAGGCTTGCGGGAGCAAGAGAAGATGCAGCGACAGAGGGAGATGAGGCCATGGGGCCCATGCCAAGGGTGAGGGAGGCAAACAAAGGGAAGCAGAGGAGAAAAAAGAGGCAGCGAGAGAGAGAAGAGGTCAATAAAGGGAAGAAAAGGCCATTGGAGAAGGGCTAGAGCAGAGTTGCGGGGGAGCGCCACCCCCACCCCCCCCCACGAACTCGCTCCCAATTCGCGCTCCACTCAGGAGCTAGTCAGGAACGTGCTCCCTTTAAAAAAAACATTCCCTGGTTTTTAGGGAGCGATTAGGGGAGCTCCCTAGTCTTTTTTGCAATAAACAATTGCAGTGACATTCCAAATGCAATTTTTGTTCAAAGAAACAAATAATTGTTGAGTGGGGCAGCCTAATGATCAAACCTATGGCCCTAATATTGATATGTGATTCATGGCAATGTTAAATCCTCAAAGTAAAAGTGACATTCTCCTTAATCTTCATTTTCATCCTTTTACTTAAATTTTTAACATTACCATGAAATGACTCAGGATGTTTGAGAGTGGTTCCAACCTCATTGGATTTCATATGGAGAAAGTAGAATTGTAGATCTCATTCAAAATCCAGCAGACTTATCGGTTTTTCAGGATTTCAAGATTGGGGGGATTGCAATGTTTCCATTGGATTTTGTCATGTATTAGGGTATGAAGCTCGTATTTAATCAAGAGCACCAATCGCTTTATGTACCTTGATGTTAGTGACATTGTTTGTCGAACTCCTCTATCACGACCCTGCTAAAAATGTACCCATCACTCAAACAAAATCTTGACTTTACATGCTATGTTTTTTCTATCTTATGTTAATGCTTAAAGGGTGATATTAATGACAAAGATCCCTATACAGATCCAGAGGTAATGACAAATATGCCTCTGGATATTAATGCTTAAAGGGTGATATTAATGACAAAGATCTTGATTTTCCAACAAGACTAAGAAATTAGACATTTCTTGTGGCGGCAAGAGGCCCAAGCATTAGCAATATATAATATATTTACTTGTCTTTTCTAGTTTCTAGTAGTTTTTATAACTGTTGACTCTCTCATATTTATTATGATATTTTTTGTAAACAATATACAACAATTTAAGTTTGAAATTTGAAGTTGGCAATTATATCTCATTGGCAATGAATTATGAAAATGATGCTTTGTGAAAGTTGAAAGTTGTTTCATTTCATTTCATGTTAGATATTATTTGTTGTAATGGTTACACTTAGCTTACAAGTACAACTTTGGTGATCAATGATGATAAATGTTATATATTGAATTTTGAAAGCTTGAAACTTTAAGATTGATGAATCATGAGACTCAATATGTTGTATGTTACTCTGTTACTAACTTGTGGACGTGGTTGATGAAGATTATAATTTCTAGACGATTGTTGTTATATGGTTCAATCTATATTTTTTATGCTTTTTATATCTAATTCGTCATTCTACATGCTTTTGTTGACATATATGCATCAAAATATAAAAAACATATATATTATATAAAAAATCTCTCACAAACCGGGAGGTTCTAAAAATGTCGCTCTCACTCCTGCTCCCAAGTAACCTTATGCTAGAGGGTTGTGGCCTAGGGAAGGAGGCCACTAAGGCTTGCGACCAGGCCTAAAAGGGCTGACAGCTAGCGTAAAGAGGGTAGCAACTAGGGTTAGGAGGCAATGTTGGGCCTAGGAGGCCCTAAAAATTTTCAAACCCTTGCAAAAAATTGAATTTCACTTTAGATCTTCAAAACCACTACAAAATCTTGAATGTTGGCCCTGCACATCAAATGGAGACTAGATCTTACCCTCAAGGGCCTAGATCTAGCTCAAAACCCTAGCAATTCTTCTTGAATAGCTTGAATCTCACCTACACAAATGAAAATAAAATTTCCCAAAACCCCGTCTGCTTGGGGTAGTTCAATTGGCACTGGCCGTGGAAATGAAGTCTCACCGAATCAAAAGTCTTGGGTTCAAATCTTGTGCTATCCCCACCCCCCTCCAATCGAGGTGAGAAGTTGGACATGATGAAGATGTAGTCCTACCAAGGTTACAAAAAAAAAATCCCAAAACCCCGATATATACAAAATTTTAAAATAAAACCCCAAACCCCAACTATTGCAGAGCAAGGGTTAGAGAAGAAATTATTTTACAAAAGAAATATTTACAAGATATATACAAATGTACAATGTTTGTGAAATAAATTTGTTTTTGAGAAAATAATCCTTTAAATAATGACAATGGCCCAAATGTATTTTTGAAAGTTAAGGTATTAACCAAAGTCTTAGTGAAGTAAGAAAATCACATAAATTTGTTGGAACCCAAACAAGGTCAGTGCCCACAGTCTGTGAACTTGGAGCCCAAGGGTTGGTGTACATGTAAATCTCTATATATTTCTTCAAGAAAACTTGTTAGACATATGGTGAATCAGATCACCTAAGATAGACCCAAAATCTACCAATAGAATGCTCTTATCACCAACAAATGAAATAACAAGCTTATATAAAACTTAGCACAATATAGGAAAGCACATAACCAGCACGTACCACAGATCAATGAGACAAAGACACCATGAACAACCCCAAATTATTTTATTATAATATTCAAATGTTCCCAGCAGATCAATTGATCAATACCAATGTTACAAATTTACATCGACCAAAGATATTCAAATAGAAGCAAAATGACTTCTATTTATAAAGAAATCCATCCAAGTGGTAAATAACGGCTAGTTGGCTTGATCTCCGTCAAAATAATCTCGATCGTTGATAAATATTTGATCATCTTTTAATCTTTGGCGTCGAAAATATTGATTTTTGAAGAATTTTTAAATTTCTCATAAAACTCATTTTTTATTAATCCAAAAATTAATTTTTTGGATTAATTTCCTCAAAATTTTGACTTTTACTTAACCACCAAGGTCCAAGGGCCTAATTTTTCTTAAAAAATCCATTTTTTTCTTGGAGGGGGACCTCCAAAAATTAACTTCTTTTTGACCCACCAATTTCTTGGTCATTTTCCACTTGGAGAAAAAGTAGTTTCTCTAAAATTAATTGTTTGACTCTAAATTAATTAATTTTTTGATTTAGGATTTTATTTTATTTTTGCCAGAAAAATTAATTGATCGACACAAGAGGGGAATAATTGTTTTTTCCACCCTCATATACTTTAGCCATGGTATCTGATTGCGAGGGACCGTGCACTAATATATTTTTTACATTAGATATTACAAGTTCAACCCTCAAAGGGGAATACCCATTTGTTATAGGCCCTCATAATATTTACCCAATTCTCTGACACAATATGGTTTAATAGACCAAGTGATCTATAATAAAACAATTTAACCAAATAGCTTAAATTATTTCCAAACCACTTTTACAAAGACTCGATATAACACTAGGACTCACCTAAGACTTTGACAATAAATTTCACCCTAGTTTCGGGGTTTAAGCTCGAGGAAAAACTTTGTTGATTATCTGTGTTTAGAAACACACAATGCGGTGAGGTTTAAAAAACTCCTAGGATGAAATTCGTCACCAAAACCATAGGATTACCTAGGTTGTTACATAATTAAACAGTGTACTAGCATCATTTACATTACAATTTGCAGAAATTGGGTTTACAATGACATGACAGGTAGTTGGTTGATGATTCTGAATTTTGAAAAAAATTGCACAACTGCTTCCTTGGACTTGTGACAAAATAGGTGCAACAAAGCCACGTAAAAACATCTAGGTAAGCCTTTGATTCTTAACAAATAGTTTCACTCTAAGGAGTTTTTTTTTTAAGCCTTCGATTATCCCTGTGAATGCCCCTTGCATCATCAAGGAACCCATGATTGTCTCAACCCCTGGTGGGCGATGAACTACCCAACTTTAAGAGGGTAATCATTGCTTTATCATATACATCATGCTCTCATTCCCTGGGGCCCCGAGCAGTTCAAAGAAAGAAAATCAATGAAAGGAAAAAGGCATATGAAAAAGGGTGGAAAACAAAGGTCGCGGTAACTCATGCACCATGATTGCTCCCTCCTACATCTATACACCCAATGTCTGGGCTTCCCTCATTATAGCTACCCTTATACCATGGCATGTGGCTTGGAGCCTTCCTTGTTGCCCCACTCTATTCCACCATCATTCCATATGACACCTACCATTTTATGGATGTACCATGGACCTATTCCTTCCTTAGAGGCTGAAACCACCTAATAGGGTCCTTTATTAACCTCTCTTGTTGAGCTTGGTGACACATGTACACTCCAAAGCCCATTTGGAAAGGCATGCCACTATGAAGTGTCAACTTTGCCCCTGGTTTGCAAGCTTATTTACTCAATTGCACTAATGAATTGTTGTATTTGAAGGTCAGGAGATGCATTGGATCTTATACAAGATTGCAAGTGGGTCTCCATTTGGACTTGATCTCCCTATACGGGGTCCAAGCCCTCCAAAGAGTCATAATGGCACTTGTAGGCTAAGCATTAAGAGCCATGGGCCTCCACCACAACAGAGCATTAATTGCCACAGCATTGGCTTCTCCAACACCACATATTGCTTGTCCATGCCCCAACTATACAGAGATGATGTGCACTTGGACCACGTTGCCCAGTCCGCCACATACTTGCACTTGACACTTGGCAGTTGATCTAGGGCCTAGATGGGGTGTTGTCTCATCCGAAGAGACGCGGGAGGGCATGTGTCATCACTTTATCCCTTATTGATGGAGCATCAACATGATTGACCCAGTTGGAGACCCATGAGACCCTTGCGTGTGCCCCACAGCCACTTGGGAGCACCACAGATATTTTGCTTAGAAACCAAGGGGTCAACCCCTTGGTCTTCATTATGAGAGCCCTCCTCTTCATCTTGGCACATGGAGGACTTATCTTGGCCTTCCAACGGCCTTTTTGCACCATTATTTATCATTTCTCCCTCATTAGGAAGGCTTATTTCACACTTATTGAGCTATTTGGTGGGCTTATCACCAATATAATTGTTATTTGCACATTAAAATATGTTTAGGGGCTTAATTAGGCTAATTAGAACTTGTGGAGCCTTATATAAATAGAAGGAGAGCCTCATTTGTAAATCATCATCACTTGGATTTGGGATATCTCTCTCTAAAGAATTCAGACCTGCAATTGTGGAATGATTTGGATGAATAAATGCATTTTGATGTATGGAAAATTTTCTCTATCTCTCTTGGAGCTTCTTGTTGGCAAGATTGTGGATGGATATATTCTTCTTTGTCTTGTAAGTGCAATATAATGTTATATTTATGTTCTAATGGATATCTAATTCTTGGAATAATTTTCTTATGGTGAAATAAAGTGCCCTAATTAAGGTGAATTAGTGGAATCATTGAAACTATTGGAGATTTTTTTGCATGTGTTACTCATTTAACAAAGAATGAATGAATGTTCCTAGGGGATAATTTGCATTTGCATCCTTGAAACTCCATAATAATTGCCATCAAAGTGTAAAAGTCTAAGGTTGCCTTGTAGTTGCATCCTTAGATAGTGAAGCTACTTCTTTAGGCCTCCTTGCAGAGCGAAGTTCCCAAATCTTGATCATTTTGACTCCAATCTTCCCAATAGCTAGGCACTGGTCCTATATCCTTGGTGATCACATTAACTCAATGAAATATCATTCTTTCACCTCTTTTCTTGCTCTTTTCTTTGTCCCTCTAAGGGTAAATAGATTTTCTAGAGCTTGGTGCAAAATTTTAGGGAGGAGGAATTTTCGGATTCTGTCAAGACACGTTTCTTCATATGTGTCTCCTCTAGGCATCCTCCAGTTTTGAACGAATTCCAACAGTGGAATTTCAAATAAATTAATGCCCTAGCTATCACACCAAGTGGGAACCCTTGGCGCTGCTTTTGACTTGGGGATTTCTTGAAGGTTTGCACTTTGTAGTTCATCATTCAAAACATTTTCTCTTAACTATAGTTGACCATTGCATGAGCCTTTACCTCGGTATATCTCTCAACCCTAGGTCTCTTATAGTATTTCTCTCAAAGGGGTTTTTCGTGGAAATTCATCCTAGCTTCTCCCAAAGCTCATACTTTAATTGAATCTTTCCATTGAATGAGCCATCCTTGCCTCACTTTGAACCCTAGTATAGACATATTAATCACAAGTGAGGAATATTGGAAGTCTTGATCTTAGGCTCTCATCATTATTGAACATTCTTGAGCCTGAGGTCTAGTCATCCTTCATAGGTCTTTCTTGGAGATTCTTTTAGCTTTCCTTGAAGCATTTGAACCATTGATTGAGCCTCTCCTTGAATGGGCCTTGGAAATCATTTCATATAATATCATTGATCCTATCATTCAAGTGATTTCCCTTATATCGGGGCTTCTCTGAGTGGTGAAAGTCTATAAAGAGTAGGGGACACCAACTGAGGTGACAGTGGGTCTTTGTCCCATTGTTATCATTTGGTCTAGTAGTTGTCCCTTAGGTACCCCTCCTAGAACCCCTACTAGATTGTGTGGCAACATGGACCATGTGCACTATTTCTCTCATAAAGTCACTTTTAAAATATAAAAGTCACTTCAATATTAAAAGTCACTTTGTATTTTTTCTACCTAAAGTCACATTTAAAACATAAAGTGACTTAATTAAAAGGTACCTACCACATACCACCTCATAAAGTGACTTAACTCCAAGATATTAATATAACTCATAATGTCTTATGACAAAAAGGTTATTAATGTGTTTTCCTATGCCAAAAGGATAAATGCCTAGGAAACACTTCTTTGGTACCATTTTTCTCCACATTCCCCCTTGTGGGGTTTTCCCTGATCATTGACCAAAAGTTTTGGTGTCCCTTGTCTCATTGTTTACTGTGATCTCTATTGCTCTATAGAAGAAGTTAATGGTTGAAATTTTTCATGTATAACTGCTTAATGATTGGAATGCTCTAAAGAAGTCAAATTGTATCATTGGAAGTAGTTACCAGTTTGAAAAAATGCACTAGTCTTGTTTGCACTAGAAAATCAACACATGAGACCCATTTTGTGCCCCAAACACAAAATTGGGGTCCACGTGATAATTTGCATGGATGATATCTAGGGGCCAACCCCTAGAGGATGAGTTTTGGAGCCCTCTTGACTCAGTTTGGCACCAATGGAGCTCAACCCATGCCTCCAAGAGGCCCGCGCAGTGGTGACGTCAACATTTCAGCCCTCTTGTGGGTTGACTTTTATGATTTCACATTGCCTGTGTAGTTGACTTGAAACCACAATTAGTTTTTGCCAATCATTTGACAACTAAGAGAGGCTTTAGGCTAAAATTAGACTTGATTAAGCATGTATAAATATGAGAGACCTCATTTAGTCTCTCATCATCATCACACTTGGAATTTGACTTCTTGAGAAGAACTCGCACTTATTTCTTTTGGCTATTGGATATCTTTTGAATGCATTTTGATGTGTGGAAGCTAATTCGATCTTGTCTTTGGAGCTATTTCTTGGATAATGGATGGATATATTGCATGTCATCTTGTAAGTGCTCTATGTTGATGAATTTTACTCTCTAAATTGTTTAATGTATGGAATTCTTGCTTCTAGAATGTGCTAATTATGCCCTAATTATTGAAAATTATTTTTTGAAAAGGCTTTCTAGTTGAGTATTGCATATATTATTCATTGTATGGCATGTAATGAATGTTCCTAGTCGAGGAATCCTCTAACTCTCCATCAAACTCCATTATCTCTCAATGTTTGGTACCTAGGGCATCAATTTTGGGGCTCCTTAGACACAATTTAGCTCATATTGAACTTCTGAAGGCTCCTTATGCCCAAAGGACAAGGCACTAATCCAAGTCCTTGGTGGTCAACTTCACTTTTTCTCCATAAATATTCCTCTCAAAATTTTTGTCCTCCTAAAGTAGGACGGCTAGGCTAGAGCTTAGAGAAAATTGCTTAGGAAGAGGTTTTACAGGAATTCAAGAGCCTAAACATCAAGCTTAGGGACTAGGCTACCTATTATCCAAGTTGGTGGGCATCCACTCTATTTTTCTCCATAAAATTTTGTGCCCTAGGTGTTGCCCTAAGAGAGAAACCCTAGCTAGTTTTTCTCAACTTGGGGACTTCTTTGAGGGTTGTATGAGTTTAGTACTTGGTGAAGTATATCATAAGAAGCCCTTTCTCCTTATTGCCTTGATCTCGAGAGTACCTTCATCCATGCAAATTCACAAAACCCTAGGTCTTGCACAATCCATTTATAGGTCTCTTATAGGAAGCAAAGTGCCTTTTGAAGCGTTATATCTTAACTTTGAGCCTTCTTTGAGAGATCTAAGTCCATCACCTTGCACCTTAAACCCTAGAATACCTATCATTGGTGATCATAAATCTTACCGGGACTCCTCCCATCAGTGAAAGTCCGTAAAGAGCAGGGGACCTGGCTATGGTGACAGTGGACTATTGTCCCATTGTTAATAATTAATCTAGCTCTTTGACTTGTCGGATTTCCCTCTCCAAGGCCTGCTAGATTTTGTGGTAAAAAGGCTTAATGCTTATCATTCTCTAAAATGAGAAAAATTGCCTTTAAACTGATATGGCATCTTGCTTTGTGATTTCAGGGTCTTTTATTTGGTTATCCATTGATTTCTTGCCCAAATTCATCTAGGAAACCTGTTAGCATTTAAATATGCACAACAATCATATTTCAATAAGAAAATGCCATTTCATGAGTTTTATGGTCAAATAAAATGCAGATATGTAATGAAAATGAAAATGACCCATAGTGATAGAGCAACATAGTGAGAAATTGTTGCCAGCCATATTGAGTTTGGTAATTTTAATAAAGAACCATTATGGAAGACTACCTCTAGTTTTAGGTTTCTAATACAACTTGTTTCCATCTCTGTTCTTGCCACATTTAACTGATTGACATAGAATTTTTTAAACCATAAGCATTTATTGTGCAACTTCCTTCTTTCCTTCCATCCAATTTTTGGCTTGCAGTGTTCAATTTTTTTGGGGGGAGAAATGGAAAATATGTACAAAAGGCAGAAGAACGCATAAAGAAATTATGTGCAAGGAGTCAGGTGTCTAAGTTATTTGAATCATTACTTGAAAACTTGCACTGTGTTTATCTATCTCAATATTTTTGGTTTCTGAATTGAGATAACAACAATAAGAGAATTATGGAAGAAATGCAAACTAAAATCAGATATCTTGTAAATTATATGTAATCATAGCAAAGTTTTCCTTCACAATAACTTTATGAGAAAACACTCTCACTAAAGCAAATTTCATAAACTTTTCATTATCACAAGATCAGCTGAGCCAAGGAAATAAATATAAACTCCTCTAAATTATATCTAGTGTTGCTATATTTGCAGCTTTGTGGGTCAAATTGAGCTTGAAATCTACATATAGTATCCCAATTTCAAGATTAAAAAGGATCATATTTCAGAACACATTCACGAGAAGAATTATAGGCAATAGAATCTAAGGATAATTGTGAAAAAAGAGAACCTGATGCCCAGGAGTGTCAAGAAGTGTTATTTGGAAACCTTTCGTCTCAAACACCATAGCAGTTGACGTGATTGAGATACCTGTAATCAACTTCCAATCAATGCATCCCATATTTACGATGATATGATATCTAATACTCACACAACTCCTTAATTAAAGGAACTTTTAAATATATTCTTAACTAGTCTCTAAATAACCATAAGCATCTGAAGCTCAGATTACTTCGATTATAATAGCATTGCTAAAAATGGGCCCATAATCAGGTAACTATAAAAAATAGTATAAAATTACAGCATACTAACCCCGCTGCTTCTCTAATTCCATCCAATCTGATGTAGCATGGCGTGCTGCTCTCCGAGCCTTTACAGCACCTGCTTCATGAATGGCTCCCCCATAAAGCAGTAACTTCTCTGTCTATGTTTGGCAACTAAAGGAGTTAGAATGTGAATATGATTTAGTGGAACACTTTTAGAAAACAATAAAGCAGAGAAGCAAACTAAAAATGCATTTTTACATTAGATAGCTAAATTGTTTTCAACTTTGATTACCCTCAAATTCTTGCTAGAAACTACAGTCAATTATGCCAACTAAGCGTAATTTCAAAAGAGAATACATAAAACCAATTAATACCTATGAAAACACTTTTAAGGAAATGAGAAAGGCCATAAATAGAGCAGACAAATTCTAATTACCACAGAAAAAAAGAGAGGTGACACAAATAAGCATTAAGAGTAAGAACTCAGTTACAGGGAGATAAAGTTAGTCAACATGATCAACATTGGCCAACTATCGAATGACTTTGTGACAGGTGGTAAGAATTGGTTGATCCATCTGCAAGAGTGCTACAGAACTTGATGGGAAAGAATAAAGTAAATGTTTAATGAACGATTAATTGAGGCAGTATGCAATGGTGTGTTTCAGATCCTAATGAAAATTTTTATCAGAATGAAAGAAAAAATGATTGTGGAAAAACATTGCCCCTTAGATGGGCAATAGATCCTGTTACTGTTCAATTTAGCAGTTTCGACAAGGTCCTCTCGAGGCACTAAAGAGGTACTATACAACATAAGTGCCCGCTGACAACTCGGCACAAATCTCCACTCTTTAAGCCAACTCCTACTAAAGGAGTTTGGGAAGCTTTCGTAATCTACACAGAAAACTTCACCAAAGATAAGTAGACACGTGCCTAATAATGATGTCTAAGGTGAAGGTAGGAGTTAATTATTAGTTTCACTGATAGGAAATAATAATATAAGTTGCAGAAAAAAGCAAACCAGCAACAAAATAACACTCAAACCTTTAAATATGAAGCTATTATAACACCAAAAGATGAGTGATAGATGCCCTTACCAATTATGAGATGAATTCATTGAATTACCCTTGGACAAGTGGCTGAAAGTGGATGAATATGTTTTTGTCCTGTGTTAGTTTATGTAGCATCGGATAGGTGTTCTAGTCTCGACTTGTGTCAAAGAGGCTAAGAACACGAGATCTTCAAAACCCAGAAAAGGTTTCACGAGATAGATTTGGGAAATGCCTTAATTAAATTAATTAACCATCATTTAAATTTTTCCTAATTATAAGTTAGGAAAATTGATTAACTAAATAAATGTGAGAATGCTCTAGAAACTCACACAGATTAAGTTTGAGATGATCTTAGCCGTTGATGGAAATCTAATCATGGTTGTTCTTTTCCCAATAAGAAATTATAAGAGCAGCTCAATGGAGATGGAGATGATACATTGAGGGAGAGGAAGATCAAGGCAAATCTAATTTCCCAGAGAACAGAGATCAAGCTACGGAAGAATTTGAGCCAGTGATCGAGTAGCAGAGATTGAGGGGCAGCAGTGGAGAGATTCCGGAGGAGTTTTCCAATGCTGGAAGAATCAGCGAGAGGAGGCCGAGTTATTCCCTAGAGAGGCTGCACAGGGGCTTGTGCAGAGCCTCAAGGAGGCAGTTCGATTCAGCCAAAGGAGAGATCGATTCAGTAGCAGAGTGTCGGGAAAATTCTTCCAGACGGCCGTCGAATCCTTCTCAGTGGCAAAGACAATCAGCAAAGGCAGATAGTAGTTATTCCAGACAGTGTGAGGTTCAACCTAAGGAAAGGTTGATGCAAAGGCAGATTGGGAGTTGATTGTGGGGCCAGATGAGGTCAGGATTGCTTGTGGAGAGAGGGAAATTCTCTCAGATAATTTTGCTAGTGATTTCTCAGGAGAGGATTGCTAGTTTGAGCATCCAAATATTGTATTCAGATTTTGTTGCTGAATAATTATAATAAACCCCTCATTTGTTGTACTAGTTTTCTGACATTGGGTTTTTCCAAGGACTTTTGTCCAAAAATAACGGTGTCATTTTATTGTGTGTGTGTTCCTTTTTCTCAGTTCCAGTTTTTGCTTCCGCAATGTATTTTTATTTTTGGTGAAAATTGCAATAATGATTTTATTCATTGTTTGTTGTAATAGCAAATAAACTGCACATAATAATATTCAATTAAAAGAATAATTTCCAGTTGCTGCAAAAGTGAAAATTTCACATGGTATCAGAGCCGTTTGAAGACATATCATAGGCTCAGTGACGAGGGAGAAATTTTGCAGCTTGGGCGAAATTTTTGGATTTGCGAAGACCATTAGCAGACATAGTAATATTCAGTTAGAAGAATAATTTCCAATTGCTGCAAAAGTGAAAATTTCACATGGTATCAAAGCAGTTTGAAGACAGATCAGAGGCTCAGTGGAGAATTTTTTAAGCTTGGGCAAAATTTTTGGACCTGCGCAGACCACTAGCAGGAAGTGTGAATTAGTAGAGGCAAGGTTCGATTTTCAATTTGCAAGCAGCAGAAAATTTGAAGTACCTCAGTTACAGTGATTTGTAGGCAATGGTGTTGCCGAGAAGCAGTTCAGATGAGAAGATCAATAATTTCATTGAGCAGATCAGGGCACAGACGGTTTCCAACAGGTTTTGTAGTAGCAGATTAGTGTTAGGTGGAAGAGAAAAGGCACACGAAATTATCTTCACGATGTCTTCAGTAAGTTTCTCAGAATTTTCCAATATAGTTGCAGACATATTTGATATTCAGGAGGCTACAGATTTGGCTTCTAGATTGGAGAACAAGTTTGCTCAAATAGCTTGCGTATCTAGCTCAACGTCACAGGGAGTATGGTATATAAACAGTGGAGCGTCAGCTCACATGACAAGAGTTAGAGAATACTTCTCCAACTATAATGAGGAGGAGATGGACTTCCAAATAACAATGGGAAAGAGGACTAAATGTACTCCAGTTGGGAGAGGTACAATTGACATTCAGAGGGAGTCAGGAGCAAGCACTAGTATTACAGATGTATTGCATGTGTCGAGACTAGGTATGAACCTACTTTCAGTATCCCAGCGCCAAGACCGTGGATATGATGTCCACTATGTAGGGAAGAAGGAGTTCATCAAATACTAGAACTGGAAGGTGAAACATGTTAGGGTAGGAAGCAACAAATTGTATAGGTTGTAGTTTGACTCTCCAATGGCACTAGTTAGCAATGGTAGTAACAGTGGGAGAGACCTGAATGAGTTACGACATAGGAGAATGGGACATTTATATCATGGAGCACTTAGAATGCTCAAGAAGACAGTAACAGGTGTTCCAGAATTAGGCACGGAACATGATGATGTGTGCAAAGGGTGCGTTCTTGGGAAGTATGCTAAGGCAACGTTCCCAAGAAGTGACAGCAAATCGGATGGTGTGTTACAGTTTATACACTCAAATATTTGTGGTCTTATAGATCCCTCGGAGGGTACAAATATTTTGTCACCTTCATTGATGACCATTCTAGGAAAACCTAGATCTATTGCTTGAAGACCAAGGATGAGGTATTCAGTCGCTTCAAGGAGTTTAAGGCTTTAGTAAATAATGCAACAAGGAAGAAGATCAAGGTGCTTCGCTCAAGTAACGGAGGTGAGTACACAGATAGTGACTTCACGAGTTTCTGTGCAAAGGGAGGCATCAGGAGGGAGTGGACAGCTCCATATAATCCACAGCAGAATGGGGTGGCGGAGCGGAAGAACATGTCTATGGTTGGGGTTGCAAAGGCAATGATATATGATCAGGATTTTCCCAAGTTCTTATGGGTAGAGGCATGTAACACGGTTGTGTACAAACAGAACAGGGTTCCTCATAAGGCATTAGGGAAGATAACACCAAAAGAATTCTTCTCTGAGAAGAACCCAAGAGTTAGTCACTTTAGGATCTTTGGCAGCATAGCTTATTTCCATGTACTAGATGAGAAGCGCACAAATTTGGATCAAACTGCAGAGAAGGGGTACTTCATTGGGTTTATCGAAACCCCTAAGGCATACAGGATCTACATTCCTAACAGCAGGAAGATTATCGTGAGACGGAATGTGAAGCTTATGGAGGACAAAGCCTTCAAGAAATCTCGCGAGTTGCCTGCAAGTGATCAGAGTGGGTCAGCAGAAGCTCCATTAGTCTAGCAGCAGGGGCAGTCACAAGGACAGTCACAGGGATCTAGTACAGTTACCAGTATGAGAACAACCTCAAGTGCAGAAGATCTTGTGAGTTCCCGGCAGAGGCAAGATGAGGAGTTGGTCAATCCTCCCACTATTTTGGTCGAACCAATAGGGAAGTTTGTCAAACATTGAGAGTTGCAAAGGAGTTTGTAGGAGTTCCTAGGACAAACAAGAGAGACTGCAAACAGCCAAACAGGTACCAAGCTTTAGTGGCACAAGTTGTAGAAACTTCCAGCTATCAGGAGGCCACACAACATCAAGTGTGGATACATGCCATTGTGGAAGAATATAGCTCCATCATGACAAATGATGTTTGGGAGGTAGTGCCAAGACCTGTGGACAAGTCAGTTGTGGGCTCTCAATGGATCTATAAGATCAAGTACGCTGCAGATGGCAACGTGAAAAGTACAAGGCTAGGTTCGTGGCAAAAGGTTATGCACAGAAAGAAGGGATAGACTATGAAGAGACCTTTGCCCCAGTTGCCAGATATACTTCTATCCATTCAGTTATATTTCTAGCAGCGTAGATGGGATGGAAAATTCACCAGATGGACGTCAAGACAGCGTTCTTGAATGGGGTGATAGAGGAGGAGGTATACTTAAAACAGCCAGAGGACTTCGAGACACATGAGAGGGGTGCGCATGTGTGCAGACTGAAGAAAGCTCTATACGGGCTCAAACAAGCTCCGAGGGCATGGTATGGTCGACTTGACAGCTACTTGCAACAGATGGGATTCGTTAAGAGTGACGCAGATCCCAACCTCTACTATTAATGGTAGAGGATAAGCCACTCATCCTAGTATTTTATGTAGATGACCTCTTCTTGATTGGGTCATCAGGGCTCATAGAGGACTACAAGAGGAACCTAGCCGCAGAGTTTGACATGAAGAATTTAGGGCTTGTTGTCACTCAGATTGTACAGGCACCACAACAACCGCTTAGGGTGGGGGCTTTCACTCTGATCCCTGCCCACTCCGTGCTAGTTGTCTCCCAACAACAGGCTATGGGGGGTAGTCCCTATGGAATGAGGTGAAGGAAAACAAGTTGGAAACCAACTTGTTTGGGAGACACGGATGAGTGGCCTAGTTACTTGGTTACATTTAGCAAGATTAATGTTTAGATTACATTTTAAGTATGGGACTAGTGCCTTAATGGAGTCACAATTCTTGCTTATGGTAATTTGAAACCAAGTGACTAGATAGACACCCGTTGCTTGAATGATTAACTATCCTATATGATGTGCAAGTCCTAGGATCTATGTGAGATGCAGTGATCTTGGTTTATTTTAATTATATGCCTAGTCTAAGTATGGCCTTCCCTTAACTATTTTGAAGTTGGGCTCCAAGGTAGGTTGTGGGAAGGAGGCCAACAGGGAGCAAGCTAGGGCTTGATTAACGATACTTTTGTTGTGTTCCTACCACCCGATGCCTCCGGCACTGCAGACACTATGGCTCTGACGACTGCAAGGTCACCATGTTAACCACCGAAGAGTTGCCAAGCCCCTCAAGCTAGGTGAAAAGGGTTTCCCTAGATTTCCATCAACCTAGCTTATGATAGACGGTAAGTTTTAATGCAAGCTAGATCTAGAATGCTTATGCTAGAGATTATGAGTGAGATTATATTGAATTAAAATTGTTTATGTTACTTAAATACTAGGTGTGAATTAGCTTATAGCAAGGGTACTTAACATTGATGAGATGACAATCTTGAACAAGATAAATTGCTTTAGAGACGCTAGTGCAAAACTTCAACAAATTCTCACAAGATGTAAAATGTCAATTTTTCAACAATGTTCGATACCACTTTAAGATAAACTAATCACCATTCAAGATAACCAAATGAAAACGTAGATGTCAAGATTTAGAGTGATTACCAAAGACAAAGATGCCAATTAGATTCCAATTATCACAAGATCAGATCTAGAGCTTAAATATAGGAGTGGTTTAGGTGCCAAATTCCAGAAATTTTACAAACTTAGAGTAAACCACACAAGTGTTAGATCTCAACTGTTAAATCAGCAGTAGTATTTCATAAAATTTCAGCACTTACTAATGTTATGACAACAGAAGAAAAATCACTCTAAATTATAAAATTTTCCCAACATATGAAGCACAAAACTTTCCAGTGACTAGCAGAAGTAAATTTATGTGTCTAGCTTACTTTATGAAGATGTATACAGTAATATTTTGGACCTGTAATAAGTTATTACAGCAGTAAATTGACCCATAGATCAACAAGCTAGAGATGTCATAAACAATGTCCAATATACCCAAAAATAGTAAAATTCACCCAACTTGAAAAAACAAATTAGGGTTTTTAGAGAGTGTGATTCTGAAAATTTCAGATCTGATATTTTTACTACAACAGTGAATAATTGAAAGATTAGCAAGCTAATGCAATTCCAATCAAATGCCAAAATTGCCTAAAAATAGAAAAATTTACCGAAAACTGAAAATTTCAAGTTTTAGACCATTATTAACTGTATGCTTCAAAAATTTCAGATCTGAAACCTTCAGTTATGCAATAAATTTCAGCAACCATAAAAGTAAGATCTAGGCTAGATCTGGGATGCTCAAGAGGCCAAAATTTATGAAAATGAAGATTTTGCAATTTTAAACAATTTTGCATGTGATTTTAGGGCTTAATTGTTATTGTAATAAATCAGAGATAAAACTAGAGTTTATGTTGATTTGGAGTGGCATCGGATGTGCTCCAACCACGAAATTTGGCGGAGAGGTTGGGGCACATGAGATCTCTAATACCCAAAAAGGGTTTGGACATATTCTAAACAGATCAGGAGATATTAAAATTATTAATATTTTTAATGGAGTCCCTAAGTCTAAACTTAGGGAAAATAAAATATTAATGTGTATTAATATGAATCTGTGTTAAAATGGTCCAAAAGACATGGATCAAGCCAGATCTAATCTTAGCCGTTGATTAGGAACTTAATCTTAGCCGTTGAGATGTCAACAGGAAAAGTATAAGAGGAGGCTTGAGGGTCACTTGGAAAAGACACCAAAGTGATCAGTCATTCTATTCTCTAGAGTGGGGTTTGCTAAGAGAGATAGAATTAGTGATCGGGAGAGCAGCTGAGGGGCATTGAGTATAGAGAAACTGAGAAGGCAGAGATTGTGCCATGAGAGCAGCACAGCAGCCAAGGAGAGTGACATAGAGCCAACAAGGGCTCACGCAGGGCCACGCAGAGGTAGCCAAGTGTTGCGCAAAGCACTAGAGAGGCCAACGTGTCTGACGCAGAGGCCCAGAAAGCTGACGTAGGGCTGACGCAGGGCCAGCGTGAGACAGAGAGGGGCTGACGCAATCCAGATTGGGTAGACGCTCGGGTTGCAGAGCAGTTTTGTGCTGAGGAGCTACCGGGAGGATTTTCCGAGGTTTCAGCCATGAGATTTCTCTCAAACTGTGAGGTATAACTACTAAGGAAATTCTCTGTTGGGTAAGCCAATTTTGGCACCCAGATTGTACTCTGATATTGCTTAATAAGAAAACCCTCAGATCGCTGCATCGGTTTTCCTGCATTTGGCTTTTCTAGGGACATTAGTCCAAAAATAATGGTGTTATGTGGTGTGTTTGTTCTTGTTTCTTTTAGTTGTTGATTTGTAATATGTTGAGCATGCACTGGTGTTTATTTTCAGTATTTACTTTGTAAATAACTTGTTAAAGAAAAATAACAAGTAGGTAGGAACAAATCAGAAAAAGTGCTTGAAGGGTTTCTAAACTAAGTAAACTTAGAAATTTCAACAATTTAGAGCTCAAACGCTAGGCCCAAGGCCTTGATGATTACTTGCCCAAATTTGCTAAAATCTCTCCAATGTACTTGGCACCTGAAAACACAAGATTTGAGCCAAAATTGTTGCAAAACAAATTGTTAGAGATAAAAAGTCAATCCTTTGAAGAAACTCTTGTTTGCAATGAGATCTAGCCCTTGTAGAGCTTATGGCCTTCTTAATGCTTGCAAAATAGATCCCAAACACTAGTCTTTTAGGTTGGGTAAGAGCTAGGGCCTTCAGAAAATGGGTTTTTTTTCCTGATTTGAAAATAAGCAACCTGCAAAAATAGCCTGAAAACCCTAGACGTCTAGGGTTTCTGAAGTTTCCAATGTGTCAGACCAGGCAATAACTCCTCAAAACAATTCATTGATTTCATTTAGGTTGGTGTTTATTATATACATGAGGGAGAGACTGTTCATTTCATCTCCCAGTGACTATTCATATTCTCCATTATTTATTCACATCAATTTCAGTTATTCACCCAATCCTGATGATTAGGTGTCAACATTCCCCCCCTTAATATGAAGGGATGTTCGTGAGTCCAAGCATCGTTTTGAATCTTTCAAGCTTTTCTCTTCCAAGCGCTTTGGTGAAGATGTCTGCAATTTGCTCGTTCGTGGAACAATGGCGGAGATGGATTGTTTTGGCCTCAACATGATGTCGAATCAGATGACATTTAGTATTGATGTGCTTCGTTCGATCATGGAACTTTGGGTTCTTGGCCAACTTTATTGCAGAGGTATTGTCAATCATGAGTGGAGTTGATTGTACTTGTTTTACCTGCAAATCTTCAAAAAATTTCCTGAGCCACACAATTTCTTTTGTTGCCTCAGTTGCTGCCACGTATTCTACTTCTGTTGTGGAATCTGCTGGAACTGATTGTTTGCGTGATCTCCAAGAGACAACTCCTGATCCAAGACTCATAACATATCCTGAAGTAGATACCCCAGTTTCTTTGTCTCCATCGAAGTATGAACCAGAGTATCCAATCAAGCTGAAGTCGTCCACCTGTGTATACTTGATTCCAAAGTCTTGAGTTCCCTTCAAGTACCTTAGAACTTTTTTTGCAGCAAACCAATGTCCCTCACAAGGCTTTTGCATAAACCTGGAGAGGATTCCAATAGCAAACGAAATGTTTGGTCTGGTAGTAGTTAGGAAGTTGAGACTTCCTACAAGCTGTCTATACTTTGTTGCATCCCCAAATTCTTTTCCTTCAATAGATGTGAGCTTTAAGTTTTGTTCCATTGGAGTAGTAACAAATCTCCAATGTACTTCTTTTGAGAAAGGAATATAGACTTCAGATGTTGAGTTACTTCAATACCAAGATAGTAATGAACATAGCCCAAATCAGTCATTTCAAAACCTTTCCTCAATTCCTTCTTTATGGATGTAATGTATTCCCTGTCTTCAAAAGATCATCTACATTACCACAAGATATACAACTATTTTTCAAACTTTCTTGATAACCAAAGTTGCATCATCAAGATCATAATGTTTGAAATTGAGTTTCATAAGATGCTCAATTAACTTTTCATACCAGGCTCGCGGTGCTTGCTTTAAGCCATACAAGGATTTCACAAGTTTGCACACCTTATGTTCCTGTCCTTTCACAACAAATCCTTTAGGCTGAGACATAAAAACATTCTCTTTTAGATCTCCATTCAAGAAAGCAGTTTTTACATCCATTTGATGGACTTTCCAATCATTCTGAGCTGCTAGGGCAAAGAGTGTCCGGATGGTAGCCCATTTTGCTGTGGAAGAAAAAGTTTCCTCATAATTGACCCCTTCCTTCT
>APFE030708010.1:39958-55637 GCA_000404065.3 Pinus taeda
TTCACAATCATAAGAAACATCCATATCAACAGGTGAATTAGAGTCATCTACATCACCTCCATTTTGCCGGTTTGAATTTCTAGTTCCTGTCTTTCCAACCTCATCATGATGAACACTTTCAATTGTCTTTATTAGCCACTTTGGAGGACCTTTCTCAGATGGTCCAAGTTGCTCTGTTGATTGAGTTGGGACTGAATCAAGATTGAGTCTCCCAATTCTATCAATCACATCACTTAAAGCATCATCAGTTGTTGGAGTTTCATGCGAGGGAGAGAGTTCTTCAAAAGAAGATTCCACATGTTGATCTAGTATAGGAATCCCCCCTTCAAGATGTGGAATCTGATTATCAAATTCTTGAAATGATTTTGCATTTGCGAATCTATCCAAGCAATCAAGTCGCCGCTCAACAACATTGTCAGTTTTGGATGATTCAAGAAAAATTACATCTCTAGATACAACAAACTTTTTATTGACTTCATCATAGAGAGGGTATGCTTTGGGGGTGTTTGAATACCCCAGGAAGATACACTTACGACTTCTTGCACCAAGTTTGTTTCTATGTACCTTTGGTATCAAAGCATAACAGGTGGAACCAAAGACCCTGAGATGCTTTACCGAAAGAACGTGCCCATACCACATTTCATATGGAGTCTTGTTTCTAATAGCATTAGATGGACATCTATTCTTTATATATGCAACACATAGAACAGCATCAGCCCAAAACATTATTTTTACATTTTTGAAGAAGAGCATGGAGCGTACCATACTTAAAATGGTCATATTCATTCTTTCAGCTACACCATTCTGTTGGGGATTATAAGGCACAGTTGTTTGATGTTTGATCCCATGTTGGCGAAGATAGTTTTCAAATTCATTTGATGTGTATTCTTTTCCATTATCAGTGCAAATAAACCCAATATGAGATTGTGAATCATTTTCAATCCATTTATGAAAGTTCTTGAATGTTTGAAAAGCATCAGATTTGTTCTTCAATAAATAAACCCAACACATTCTGGTGTAGTCATCAATAAATGTCATCATATATTTATTTCCATTTGCAGAAGGAACAGGTATTAGACCACATAAATCTGAATGAATGAGTTCAAGTTTTCTATGTGCTCTTGAATGTGAATCATGAAAAGACTATTTGCTATGCTTTCCTAGAGTGAAAGCATCACATTGCTTAAATTTCCTAGGAATTGTAGGTAAACCAGCAACACCATTTTTCTTCAACAAGCGGAGGTTGTCATAGTTCAAATGTCCAAATCTAGCATGCCATAATAAACTTGATGGAAGTGTATCTTCTTCATAATGAGAATTGTTATGAGAAATGTTGTGCACAAGCAGAGGTACCTTGCAGCTTGAGAAGCCTTTCTTCTTCTATTCCCCTCATGACAAGTGAGTGATCAGATGCTTTTCTCACCTCAAGCTTGCCATCAAACATACGAATGGAGTGACCTTGCTGGCGGATGTGGACCAAGGACAGCAAGTTTCTCTTCAGCTGTGGGAGATATAGAACATGATGCAGAAGAAAGTTTGGAAGACCAACAATTTAAGTCTGATTGTGCCAAGCCCTGATGGCTTGATTTTTGATTGGTCTGCAAAATATACTGCTCCATCAACATTGTCAATAAATTCTTCAAAAAAAATATTTTCTATGAGTCATGTGGCAAGTTGCTCCTGAATAAAGCAACCAATCATTTTTCCAAGAAAAAAGTGAAGCATTAAATAAATCTTCATTTACTCCAATATTACATTGTGCCACAACATAGTGAGCGGATTCAGGTGCTCTACCTTTGTCTGTGTCATTATTTTTACCTTTCTGTTGGTTCCTTTGTTGCTCAATTTTGTCCCATGGTAACTTGCATGTAGAGGCATCATGTGATCCATTTCTTTTGCACTATATGCAGTGCAAATCTGACTTTTCTCCTTGAGAGTGTCTGCCCCCCTTGTCTCTGAAATATCTTCCTCTTCCTCTTTGACCACCTCTTCCTCTGGAAAAATCTTAAGCATGATTCTTTTCTTTATGAGCAAGGCACACAGCCTCTTCAAAAGATTCAGGGGTTGTCTTCTTTCCAAAAGCTTTCCCTCTTTCAGCAAATTTTTTCACAAGAAAGTCAAAGGTAATATCTTTGAGATTTCCATTTGCTTGCAATGACTCAAGATAATTGGAGTGAGTAGGATAAAGTGCCTTGAGAAAAGCGATAAGAGGACTATCCAATTCAACCTTAGTGGCTTTGATATCATGCATTATAGATTTTACTTCGGATGCAAGAGCAAGAGGATCATTATTTTCCAATTCAAGGGTGAAGAGTTTAATCATAAGTTGAACAACTTCAAGTGCAGAATGTGAGTCATAGAGTTCTTTCAGCTTTTGTAAGGCTTCGAAAGCAGTTGAAAATGGCGAAATATGACGACTCACCTCTTCACTTACAGATGCTACAATTAATGCATAGGCTTCGTTGTTCTTATTTTCCCAAATGGCGAGCTCTTTGTCTGAGGTAGGTTGTTCTGGCGCTTTGTCTCCGTCTCCAATACACACTCCTTTCCACAACTCATTGAAAATGAGGGTGTGTTTTATCATCTGGGACCACTCAGGATAGTTCTCCTTGCTAGTGAGAACTATTCCCACAATAGACATAATTGAATGCAATTGTAAAAAAAAAAACTTTTGCTGACAAAATGTCTTGAATGTTTAATATTGTGAAAGTGGCAGAGGACTGTGGTATGCTGGATTATACCACAATTATATTAAAAAACATAGCAATAACATTCAATGGACAATGGTCAATGTAATAAAAATGGGACGCAGAGGTGTATTAAAAAAATGGAAAGCGAAGGTGTGCGAAGTTGTGCGATACAACGCAACATGGAGTGGTAAGTAACATAAATCGCAGCACTACAATGACATCAAGCAATATATGTATAGGCGGTATATAATATAAAACTCAGCACCACAGCAGGGCGAGGCTCATGTACTTCACTATGTGGGATTCGTTCTCTCTGGTGGTTGTGGCTTCTGCTCCGTTTGTAATGAAGGCGTCGTTTCCTTCTCTTCAGCACTTTGTGGCAGCGATCATTTCGTGGATGCGGGATTCGTTCTCTCGTTGGCTGACTGTCCTATTTGTTTTTGCTGTAAACTACATCATTCTTGCCATATTTGCCAATTTCGAGGATCTGCCCTGGCCAAAAATTCTATTTAAATTTCACGCCCAATCATACCAACGACAAACCTCGGGAGCTGGACCAGCATCGCCATTGAGTAGACCTCCAGGACTCGGCCCCAGAAGACAATGACTGTGAAGTAATCGATAGCAGCAGCGGAGAAACGCAGCGACCTCTTTGTTGGAAGTGCAAAAACGCACTCAGAAGCAGCAACATGGAAACCAAACATCTATCGGGCAGATGGACTTAAGCATGGTCCAGATAGACTAGCCTAGAGATTTGTTCCGGTCGGAAAGCGCGGAGTTCTTAAGTCCATATACCACCGGACTTAAACCTCGCCAAGCACAAGATCCACATGAACCTAACAGACAGCAAAGAGTGAAAATGAGCAGAAACTATAACAAATAGGAGTCAGCATTAAATCCAAGGTCTGATAAAATGCAGATTTGAAAAACGCATATGACAACGTTCACACACCAACGTTCAGCGTTCACACTAGGTCTCTAGACAGAGGGCGTAAACTTGACAGAGGACGCAAACTTTAAAAAATGCATACAATATCAAAAAAATGTATATGACACTGCCTGGAGTAGGCTTCAAGCAACCAGGCAGAATATAGGCAGGAAACTGACACTAGTAGTTACACAAAAACTAATTTCGGGAGCTGGCTCTGATACCATGTCAGACCAGGCAGTAACTCCTCAAAACAATTCATTGATTTCATTTAGGTTGGTGTTTATTATATATATGAGGGAGAGACTGTTCATTTCATCTCCCAGTGACTATTCATATTCTCCATTATTTATTTACATCAATTTCAGTTATTCATCCAATCCTGATGATTAGGTGTCAATTTCAGTTATTCTTTTAGTTGTTGATCTATAATATGTTGAGCATGCACTGGTGTTTATTTTCAGTATTTACTTTGTAAATAACTTGTTAAAGAAAAATAACAAGTAGGTAGGAATAAATCAGAAAAAGTGCATGAAGGGTTTCTAAACTAAGTAAACTTAGAAACTTCAACAATTTAGAGCTCAAACGCTAGGCCCAAGGCCTTGATGATTACTTGCCCAAATTTGCTAAAATCTCTCCAATGTACTTGGCACCTGAAAACACAAGATTTGAGCCAAAATTGTTGCAAAACAAATTGTTAGAGATAAAAAGTCAATCCTTTGAAGAAACTCTTGTTTGCAATGAGATCTAGCCCTTGTAGAGCTGATGGCCTTCGTAATGCTTGCAAAACAGATCCCAAACACTAGTCTTTTAGGTTGGGTAAGAGCTAGGGCCTTCAGAAAATGGGTTTTTTTCCTAATTTGAAAATAAGCAACCTACAAAAATAGCCTGAAAACCCTAGACGTCTAGGGTTTTTGAAGTTTCCAATGCCAATTTTTTCCTCAATCCTGAAACAAATTTAGAATAGAAACCCAAATAACCAATATAAAAAAAATAAATTTCAAAACCCCAAATATATACAAAAATACTAAAAATTCCCAAAACCCAAGTTAGAAAAAATAATTTACAAGTTAGATCTAGAATATTATTCACAAGATCTACAACTATACAAGGGTTTTTAAAAAAATTAATTTTTTGAGAAAAACATTTCTATGGAGTTTTTTCCTTTGAAGAATGGCTAAAAATACTTTAGAAACCCCAATGTATACTATAGCCTTAATGAAGATTTAATCCGCCGTATAAATATTTGGAATCCAAGCAACAGTGATTCTTGCCCAAGTTTGTGAACTTCGAGACCAAGGACTGAAGTACCTGCAAGCACTATGAATTTATCTCAAAATAATTTGTTAGATCACATGGGGAATCAAACCACCTAAAATTAGCCCAAAACTATCAATAGTATGGTTCTATCTCCATCTAATGAAAAAACAAATCTTAGCAATATTCAGCACAACGTAATATGTTCATAGTCAGAACATACCACAAATCAATAAACAAGAACACCTTGAATTGCACCCCAAAGTCTTTATTATGATTGAAAAAATAGTTCTCAACGGGACAATAGTTACAAAGTTGCTTCAGCAGAAATTTTCTAGCCAGAAATCAAGATGTTGGAGGCTCAAATGACTCTCTAATTTATAGATTTATCCTCCAAGTGGAAAAATAACAGCTAGTTTCTTTGATCCTTGTCAAAATAATCTTGATCGTTGATAAACAGTTCAAGATCTTTTAATCTTGGCCCTTGATTTTTTATTTTTGAGGAATTTTCGAATTTATCATTTAAGTCCATTTTTATTAGCTCATAATTAATTATTTTGAGCTAATTTTCTCAAAAAATTGACTTTGACTTAACTACCAAGGTCCAAGGGTCCAAATTTTCTTAAAATAAACAATATTCCCTTGGTGGAGGACCTTTAATAATTGATTCCTTGGGACCCACAATTTTTTCCACTTGGGGAATTATTTAATTTTGACTTTATTAATTAATTTTCTAGCTTAGGATTTAATTTTATTTTGCCAAAAAAATAATTAATTTACACATGAAGGGATTTAATTATTTTTCCACCCTCTAATACATAAGATTTTACATTTTCAATCCTCAAAGGGGGAATACACATTAGGCTTAGACCCTCAAGACACATAACCCATCTGCGACACAACATGATCTAGTAAACCAAGTGATTTGTAATAAAATAATTAAGCCAACTAGCTTAAATTATTCCCAAATCACTTTTACATCAAACTCGACTAAAAACACTAGGACTTACCTAATAATTCGACAATAAATTTCACCCTAGCTTTGGGGTTTAAGCTCGAGGGAAAAAATTCTTCTGATTAGCCATGTCTAGAAACACAGGTAATCAACGAGATTAAAAAATCTCCTAGGATGAAATTTGTCATCAAAATTATAGGCTTACCTAGGTTGTTAAATAGACTCAAGGTTATACTAAGATCATTTACATTACATATCTTGCAGAATGGGTTGATCATGACACATGCACTGCTGAAAGGTGATCTGATCCTGTCAAAAAATTTGGTACTTTTGCTTCCTTGGAATTTTGACAATTTGAGTGCAACAATCTTCAACAACCAAGAAGATATATTGGTCATACCACAAAGTTCAGGGGAGATATTCATCTTCTCGTCTTGTATCTAACAGGGGGGAATTGATAGTCAGCTACTAGTTTCAAAGTCATATCAAGCAAGCCTGAGCCACATTTAGAACTAGAACCAGCTGCTAGAAGCTAGAGCCAAATTCATAGTTGTAGCCAGAGACAAACTCGTGTTCCATGAGCATGATTTGGTTGGTGGCCAACCTTAAACCACCACTAGCAAAAGACTTCTACTCTACTACCCATTTCATCAGTTTGTGGTCATCTTTAAACCATCATCAGGGAGCACTTCCTTTTTGCAAAAGATTTCAGATTCTAGCCAGAATCAGAATTGTTCAAGGAACTGCTTCGAGCCAAGTTCCAGAGTTGGTGGTCAGCTTTAAACCACCACCAGTAGAAGACTTCGGGTTTTGCTACGTCATTTGGTGTTTTTCTACCTCATTTGGTGTGTGGTCTTCTTTCAACCACCATTTTAGAAAGCACATCTAGCCATTGGATGTCGTCAACCTTTGTATTTCAGCTCTCTTCTTGGACTCACATACACCCCTTTGGATTGGGGCCAAATGTTGGAAACATAATCCTTTTGGGGTTATGTAAATTGGGCACATTCACTTGATTGGAAGGTGAAAAGCCTCAAGTGAATGCCAACAGGCATGAGAAGTCCAAGAGACATTGTATGTTGAATGCAATGGTCACCAAATATGTATAATGTTAATTTTGGGTAGCATCGGATGTGCTCTAGCTCTGAAATTTTGTGGAGGGACTAAAATACATAAGATCTTCAAGACCCAGAAATTGTTTGGAGAAATTCCACCCGGATTGTGAGTTATTAAAATAATTAATATTTTTAATGGGGTTACTGAGTCTAAACTTAGGAAAATAAAAATATTAACGAGTATTAATAAAAATATGGGTGAGAAGCTTCTAAGATACGTGGATAAAATCTGTTTTAATCTTAGCCGTTGATTAGGGACTTAATCTCGATCGTTGATTCATCAATAGGAAAAATATAAGAGGGGGCTTGAGGGTCAATTGGAGATACACCAAGTGATCAAATCAATTCGATTTTTCTGGGGCATTGTTTGCTAAGAAAATCGAACTAATGATCTGAGTTGCAGTGAGAGAGGCAGAAGCAGAGATTTGGATCGGAAAGGAGTTCCGAGCCAAAGAGTACCAGGCAAAGAGGCAGCAGTAGCATCAGAGAGGCAGCACAGAAGCCTACACAGCCCAGGAGGGGCTCACGCAATGCTGACGCAGGCCAAGAGGGTCTCTTGCAATGGCAATGCAGGATACTCGTCAGAAGCTCGAGATTTTGCCGAAGAAGCAAAGTTCTAAGCCGGGAGGGCTGAAAAGCAGTCTTCCTTCAGCAAATCGATACAGTAGAAGGGGTGACGTAGTGTCCTAGAGGCAAAACGTTGGCCCAAGCAGTGATTGCGCTGGGATTCCGTGTTTGTCAAAGTCAGACCACTCAATGGATCAGTTGTGACTTGGAGAACGACCTAAACCCTCGTATATATTTCTTGTTGCCATGATTTCTCTGTAAGGTTAGCCGGTGTGAGAGGTAACCTGTTGTACTCAGATTCTGTGTGCTTAATAATACAAACCCTCTATCTGCTGCACCGGTTTTCCCGCATTGGGTTTTTCCGAGGACGTGTTGTCCAAAACTAACGGTGTCCTTTGTGTGTTTGTCTCATCTATTGTTTCAATTTATGATTTGTATGTCAATGTAGTCTGCAGTAGTGTTTTTCATCATTGTTTATAAATAACTTGTTGACTGAAATAACAAATAGGAGATGATAAACCAGTGACTGCTAGATTCATAAATTTTCACATGGTATCAGAGCATTGCAGATCATAGGATACTGAAGCCATCAGCCGAGAGATCCAGCAAATCTGATGTAGAGAGGTAGCTATCCCGAGTGACAGCGTTATTCCAGAGCCAGAGACGCAAAGGAAGAGTGACGCAGTGCAAAAGAGGTGACGCAGAGGCTCGCACAATGCTTGCGTCAGCATTCTGAGCCAGGTGAGGGTGACGTAGTAGCTGGGAGGATCCCACGCAGTAACTGCGTCAGCTATCTAGGCCAACGCAAAAGCAGAGGGGCGGATTAGGCTCACGCAGAGCCACATCATCTTTCTAGACCAGGAAGGAGTGACGCAGTGGCCAGGAGGAGTGATCTAGCTCATGCAGTGATTGCGCAGAGCCAGATGAGCTCAGATTCTTCAGTTGTCGAGCAGTAGAAGTAGTGCAGATTCGATTTGAGGTGTTGGTGGGACGTTGTTGCTGCTAGTGCAGAACAGTGTCTATGGAGACGAAATCGAGGTAGAGGGAGTCACTGCCTTAATGGATTTCTTGCCAAAAGAAATCTAAGTCTGGGTTGTTGAGCAACAGCAAAAGAGGATTGGAGAAGGGGTGATTCGACATTATTTTGCAGGAGGATTTCCGTGAAGGAAATCAGGACTCAGAGGGAGTCTGGAAAGAACTTGTTCATTAGATGATTTCTAGCACCAAAGAAATCCAGATCTGAGTCTTGCTGGGGCAACAGTACAAGAGGGAGAAGAGAACTTGTTCTACACTTGTTTGAGCAGAGATGGCAGTCAATGGACTGAGGGATCTAGACAGATTGGATGGAGCATCCAACTTTGTCATTTAGAAGGCCAGGATCCTAGCAGTCTTGGACAAGAATCACATCGAGGATTATGCCTTGAAAGTGGTGGTTGTACCAGTCGATTTTGATCCTCTCAAGAAATACAAGGAGGCTCAAGCAAAGGCAAAGTGCATGATCCTGGACGGGGTCAAGGATCATGTGATCTCACATATTGCTGAAAAGGAAACAAGGGAAATGTGGGAGGCCTTGACCACCTTGTATAAGGGAACTTCCGTTCAATGGAAGATGTTGTTTGAGAACCAGCTGAGACAGTATCAAATGCAGAAGGGAGAAGAAATCAATCCCTTCCTTCTCAGGTTGCAAGCGATTCGAGACCAGCTGACTTCCATGGGGTCTACACTAGATCCTGGGTTCATGGTCAGGACTACCCTGAATGCAGTCACTGAAGACTGGGAGACCTTTGTCCAGAGCATCTTGGGCAGGGCTTCTCTCCCCAGTTGATGTGGGCAGCTCTTCGACAAGAAGAGATCAAGTGGTTAACCAAGGCAAGAAGTAGCGGTAAAGGAGTCAGAGTCAAGAAGGAGGAAGAGGAGAATGCAGCTCTCGTATTAGCGGGCCGACCAGGGCAGCAGAAGAGGAAAAAGAAAGACATAACCAAAGTCAGATGCTTTAGGTGTGGGGAGCTGGAGCATTTCGCCATCAGTGCCCTCGGAAGAAGGGCAAGGAAGAGAAGTATGACTCGAAGGTTGCTCCAGCAAAAGCTGACAAGGAGGATCATGACAAGTATTGTGCCATGAGTGCTCATGCACCTCTGGAGAAGAGGTGGGGCGACATCAAGTTGTAGTCAGGAGGACTACATAAGGGCAGGATCCTTGAGGTGACCAAACTCTTGGATCACATACGGCTACAAGAGCCCTTAATGACAGTAGCAGAATGACGAGAGTCAGTTGGTGCGGGGGATGATGGAGCAACAGTGACAGAGCTAGAGTGCCAGAGTCTGAAGCTGTGCAGTAGAGGTTGCAGCAGTGCGAGAGGCACAGAGCAGATTGCAGCAGCATAGTAGCAGCAAAGGGTCAGCATAGATTAGCAACAAAGGTAGCTTCAGCATCACGAGGCATCCAGACTGACCAGCATGTCAACTTTTGGGTGACTTTTCAATTGCTTACTTCTCAGCAAATGAGTTGCAGTGCAGCAGTTAGCAGTGGCAATGTTATGGGCAGCATGATGCAGCATATTAAGAGGGAGTTGTAGTACAGATGTAGTAGTGACAGTGGCAGTGTCATGGGTAGCAATACAAGATGCAGCAATGCAGTGGATGAAGGGCAGCAGGCCAAGCATTAACAGCACAAAGGACCAATGTCGTGGATCAGTGTGATTCTTCTATTGGGAAGTATTGCTAGAGCACATTCCTCGCTAAGAGGGAGTGATGATTTTGGGTAGCATCGGATGTGCTCTAGCTCCGAAATTTTGTGGAGGAGCTAGAATACATAAGATCTCCAAGACCCAGAAATCGTTTGGAGAAATTCCACCTGGGTTGTGAGTTATTAAAATAATTAATATTTTTAATAGGGTTCCTAAGTCTAAACTTAAGAAAATAAAAATATTAATGGGTATTAATAAAAATATGGGTGAGAAGCTTCTAAGAGACGTGGATCAAGTCTGTTTTAATCTTAGTCGTTGATTAGGGACTTAATCTCGGTCGTTGATTCATCAATAGGAAAAGTATAAGAGGGGGCTTGAGGGTCAGTTGGAGATACACCAAGTGATCAAATCAATTCGATTTTTCTAGGGCGTGGTTTGCTAAGAAAATTGAACTAGTGATCTGAGTTGCAGTGAGAGGGGCAGAAGCAAAGATTTGGATCGGAAAGGAGTTCCAAGCCAAAGAGTACCACGCAGAGAGGCAACAGTAGCATCAAAGAGGCAGCGCAGAAGCCTACGCAGCCCAGGAGGGGCTCACGCAACACTGGCGCAGGCCAGGAGGGTCTCTTGCAGTGGCAGTGCAGGATATTCGTCAAAAGTCCAAGATTTTCCCGGAGAAGCGAAGTTCTGAGCTGGGAGGGCTGGATAGCAGTATGCCTCCAACAAATCGATCCAGCAGAAGGGGTGACGCAGTGTCCTAGAGGCAAGACGTTGGCCCAAGCAGTGATTGCGCTGGGATTTCGCAGTGTTTGTCGGAGTCAGGCCACTCAGTGGATCAATTGTGACTTGGAGAACAAGGTAAACCCTCGTATGTATTTCTTGCTGTCATGATTTTTCTGTAAGGTTAGCCGGTGTGAGAGGCAACCTATTGTACTCAAATTCTGCTTGCTTAATAATATAAACTCTCTATCTGCTGCACCAGTTTTTCCGCATTGGGTTTTTTCGGGGACGTGTTATCCAAAAATAACGGTGTCCCTTATGTGTTTGTCTCATATATTGTTTCAGTTTATGATATGTATGTCAGTGTAGTCTGCAGTAGTGTTTTTCATCATTATTTATAACTAAAATAACTTGTTGAATGAAATAACAAGTAGGAGATGATAAACCAATGACTGCAGTAGGATTTTTGTTTGTATAGATTCAGAAATTTTCACATATAATATGTGTACCATTTGAGTAATCAAGCAACTCACAACATCCATGATGACACAATGAGCTTAAATGTCCTTCTTTTCATAGGTTGCCAGCTATGTTGCATCTGTTGGTGGTTGAATTTGCTTATCAACAATCTCTCAAAGGTCATTTTCTTTCAGTAGCAAGGTAACCTTTTCCTTCTAGCACAGGAAGTTAGATGCTCCATCCAACCAGTCTTCAAACTTAAGATCAGTTGTTGCCATGACTAGATTTGATAATCATTGACTTGTGCTCAGTGTTTCCAACACCCACCAGAAAAAATTATTCTCTTCGTGGATCTATATTTAGGTCCTTTAAAAGCAACCACAAAATTAATTCTCTATCAAACCCTTGATTGATACGGTCTTCCTCTCTCCCTCTAATGTATGGCCTCCACCAATCACTATTGGTTGCAATCTGCTCTACACTTTCGTACAATTTGTTGACTCTTGCGTTCTATGACTACTGCACATGTTGTACAACAACCCTATCATTGTTGAACTTTATTAGCACTGTCATACCTCCCTATCACCCAATGCAGCCATCACATCATGTTGTTGCCTACATGCACATACGGCCAACGTGTGACTTCTGGCTACTGGCAATTGTACTCTGCGTACGCCTCACACTGTGTGTTTTGTGGTTTTCGAACCTGAAGTGTACGTTGTACGGTAGTTGTGGCCCCTTGCACTCTTCCTTAGATTTTGCACACTTAGATAAATGTCTTCCACCTAATCATTGAGATCTCATTATTTCATTGTCTTGTGCTCAAAGATATATCTTCTCCCTTAGTCTAGTCTTCCTTTTATAAGTTTGAGTTACTAATCAAGTCCACAACCCTAACCTCCAAAGTGATTGACAATTGAGATTAGATCTCAACATCACTTGAGATCAACGTTTAAGATTCATCTAATTCACTATTGCGAATAACCTTTGCATTTCATTAGGTTAACTCACTTTTCTTATAAAATTCAATTACTTTAATAATTGAAGTAATTGCGAAGTTTAAAGGATAATTAGGCGACTTCCACATGTCTAAACACTTAGACCTTATATAAGTACCTACTTTAGCTATTAACATCAACAATTTAAAACCCTAGTTTGTAATATAAATGAGTATTTTCTTGATTTGGTGTATTCAAAAAACCCATTGAGCCTCTTTAGGTCAACCATAGCCTTTAGATTGAGTCATAGCTACCTTGAACCTAAAACTGGAATTCCCCTTCATCCACCTCAAACCCTAATTGGTTATCTAGATCTAATGGATTTTCATTGTAGGGTCCTTGGGGGGCACTTAGCTTAAGATCCTTAGATTACTTGATCTCTAAGCCCTACCAAGGAAGCCTCCCCTTTGTTGGATTGTATCCATCACTAAAATGAGGGGAGTAGTTACTAAGGTGATAGTGGTGACACTCTCAAGTGTTGCACATTGTCTGGCTCATCTAGTGAGTCTTTGCACTAGGATGCTAGATTTTGCTATGACAAGGCCTTCTATGAGTGTAACTTATGATCAAATGTTGACTTGACCCAATTTTTATCAAAGGTGAATGTGTCGGGTCCTTTCCTTGAACTAGCAAACATTCCTGCCCGAAAAGAAAAGTTGAAGAAACTCCTTGGTTTCGATACAATTAATGAATATTGTCTTGTAGTGATACAAGCAATGAACCGAGGAAGAAATTGTAGTCATAGGCCCTCATTTATCACCTTGGTGGTGGTCAATGATCTATTGTTGCACAATTACGTGATAGATTCTGGCACATCAACCAAAGTCATGTCCATCAAGGTGATGAATCGGTTTGTCCTCAAGACCAACCGGCCTTCTAGGAATGCATGTGCTATGGATTCAAGAGAAATTAAGGTGTGTGGCCTGATCAAGGATTTGCATGTGAAGTTGGACATCTACCCAAATATATATGTTTTGGAAGCCGTAATTTTGATTGATGTTCCAGATGCTTAGGGCATGTTGTGATTAAGAAAATGGACTGCAAGGTTGGGTGGCAGTCAACAGATGTATTTATCTCATGCCACCATTTTGACATGTGAAGGTACCTTTGTCACCTTATATAAAGAGCATCCTAGGAAGTACCATGTAGAAGACCCAAATGACCCTATGAATCAGTTGATCTGCATAGAATATGATGAATTTGGAAATTATGCTATTCTAGTGCCCTCCTTAGCACAAAGATTAAGAATAAGAATCTAAAGTGAAGAGTAAGAAGAATTGGAAAATGCATTTTGATAGAGCTCAGTCTAGATCAGGTGCAAGTGCAGGTATTGATTTTACCTCCCCCTAGGGTGATAAAACAAGTTTTGCAGACAAATTGGAGTCCGATACCATAAACAATGTGACAGAGCATGAAGCTTTGTTATGGTCTCGAGTTAGAATGAGACATGGGCATCAAAGTCCTAAAAGTTACTCGATATTCAGATCTTGTGGTCACGTCAGAAAAGAATACCTATGGATCAGTGAGAACTCCGACTTCCTGGATTGCCGGATTCTGACAACTAGAGGGAAAGTTGCTAAAGACTAGACGGCTCTGTAGCCAAATCTGGGCCAGCTTCTGCAAGAATCTGGGGTCCTAGTTCTTCCTCTTCTCTTCTACATCCTAATACTTCCCTAAATTCTGATCAATATTGTCAATGAAATGTAGTAAGACCACCCAGAGATGCCAAGCGATATATGGAACTAAGTGCAGAGAACTGTCGTTGAACCCTCCAAACAATTCAGTGAATGGTGTCCACTGAACATTATGGTAATTGCTACCCAAAGCGTATGCCTATAGGGCCTGAATATAGAATTTTGTTCGACGCTGTGATAGGTTAAGGCCACAGCCCATAAGTGAAATGCTGAAAGCCTTACACACTGAAATACCAGAATTCAAGAACATGGTGGCCTTGTGTAGCCCTTCACCAGGTACAGCAGACTTCCTTAAACTTAAGTGCCATGTCTCAGGGGTAGTAGGCCAGGGACTCGCACAAAGTCTCAACATCCCTTTGAAACTCGTACCATTCAGGTAGATGGTTAATACTAAGTCAAACTCACCAGTGAACAAGTGCCACGTTAGCTGTTAGCTACTCACGTGGAGCAGAGGATAGAAATGGAACAAGATAGCTTAACACTCGTCTACCTCATTAACAATCCAACGCCCAGTTTGCTATTTTTACTTATTTGCAAGTCTAAATCTTACGAAAAATAGCGAAAATAAGCGACCGCTAAAATTTACATGTCAAGCAGCTTACAAGCGTGGTTTTTCCTGCATCTGGGTGGGAGATGATGGCGAAATTCCTCCTCCTACTAATGTTATCTTTAAAACTGGGGGCATTGCCCTCTGTGCCTTCAACCGAGCTCTCTTCTTCCGTAGCTTCGCCATCCTGTTCTTCGATTGTTTGTCTTAAGCTACCATTTTCTGTCGAGTGTAATCCATTTTCAGTGCTAATTTTTATGTGGACATCTTCTTCAATAGCTGGAGAGGGAGATAGAGCAGCTCTGTTGACTGAAACGTTTCGTTGTATGCAGTTAAGTGGGTCAAATTGCAGTGCGTTAATGCTTTTTTTGTTTGAGATGAAGCTGCTTGATTCAAAGTTTAGGAATTTGGGTTTATAGACCAGGGCATTATTGGTGATGTTGGGATTGCAGCTAGTGAGGGTTGAAAGCGGAGATGGCGATTGAGATCGCATATAGAGTAGGGTCGCCATTGTTGGTTGCCCACAGAAGCAACAACCACCCTCAGGAACCTCGAGCCAAGCCAACAAAACCAAAAGATATCATGTGGATATGATGGATAAAATTAAGTGAAGGAGATTCGAGACTTGAAAAAGCTTGCAACATGGTAAGAAATTAAGGAGGGATAAATATTGTTCAAAGAGGAGCAGTGGCGTTTTCGTATGTATGGGTAATATATGTTTAGAGTATCAATGTCCTTGGCAAGATGAAATAACACCGGTAAAATCAAACCCACATTTTTAGTCCTATCGTTAATCAGAAAAATGTTTATTTGTTAGGAAAGTGAGTATCTATTCATATTTTTTGAGGTTTGATTTGTAAATTTATTAATTTTCTTCTCCCGTAACTGTTGTCGTTTTTTATAAATGTGATAATATCGTTTTATGTATTTTTGTCTATGGATTTTAATTTCAGGTTACATTACAAAAACATGGATTTTAATTTCAATTTATATTATGGATTTTAATTTCAGGTTATATTAAAAAACATGGATTTTAATTTCAATTTATATTATGGATTTTAATTTC